>PVJX010010905.1:0-55363 GCA_004027295.1 Dolichotis patagonum | reverse complement strand
TTTCATGAAACTTATTTTTGGAAGTGACTGTGGTAGTTAGGTGAAGAACTCAGAAGATACCATGTGAAGCACTGTCCTTTGATACTCATCTTAAAGGAACTACCCTCAATTCTCTAGAGAAGGAAAGGTGAAAATATACTAAAAATTCCATGGGGACCTATTATTGCTTAGATAAGAAATGTTCCCTCAAAGTTGCATGTGTTTGGAAAGTGAATGGGCAGTGGAGGGACTATACTCATCTGTGGACTCATCCATTGATTATGTTAGTAACTAAATGCACTGCACAAGGTAGGGAGGTAGGAAGTGGCTCACTGGGAGTATGACCTGGAAGAGTATATTCTTGTCCCTGGCTTCTCATTTCTGTTTCATTCCTAGGTACCACAGGATGAGCACTTTTTCCTCTGCCTTGCCCATCTGTCCTATTTCTGTCTTGGAGCCAGCCAAACATGGATTGAATCTGGGAGCTGAAATAAACCTCTCCTGTTTTAAACTGCAGGTGTTGGGTATTTTGTCCCAGTGACTAAGACAGAACCATTGAGTCCTATGCCTTTTAGAAAACCCTGCCCATTTGTAGTAGATCAGTAAAAATCCAGGCTGAAACAGATTTTCCTAGAAGAGGGAAACTGGAGTAGAATAGTGGTGGACTCAATTCATTGGTCAGAATGGAGCAGTAGAAAATTTCATAAAGAGTACTGGAGGGTGAAGAATATCTCTGAAGAGGCAGGAATTGCAAAAAATCTTATATAATGGCAAAAGGAACTAAAGAGAAAACCCCTATTCCTAACTGTGTGCTAGACTAAACTCATTACACACACACACACACACACACACACACGAAGAAATGGAAACTCTAGGAGAATTACTACCTGTGTTTGTTATCATACCAAATTCAACTCTAGAAAGCAGTATAGATAAAATTTCTCACTAGGCAGTGGATGCTATTAGAAGTTTCTGTGTTTTGAATTAGAATTTGAGCCATTGAAATGCAAGTAGATCTCAGATACATAACACTGGGAAAAGGATTATGTAAACAAGAGCCCATTAATGTGAATAACTATGTACTTCTAGGTTAAAATATTTCTTCAGGTTATGTATATTTGTCTGTTTTTCTTGAGTCCCTTTAGGCATTCTGCTCAGAACCATTAATCTTTATACTTCCATTCCAAAACTTAAAGAGTTCTGTGAATTGAATAAACTTTTCAGTCTCTCCATTTAGCTGCATCCTTAAATGCTATCTAAATGATGTAACAAGACAATAATGATGCCGATAATACAACTGAACAGGAGAAACATCTGAAGTGATTGATAATGTTTGCTGCCTGTTGAAACATAAAATTTCAGGAAATATTTTTGGCTAGTTACCTTACCAAGCATCATTTGATTCATGTTACCTTATAGTTTAATGTGGTTCATTAAAGAATAACAAGAAGTGACATATTCTTTCTACCATCTTTGAGGAGGTAATGTTCCTGTATCTAGAAAAAGTACTATTGACTGGTACTCTGGTTGAAATGGATGCATAAATACTTGTGCTCATACAAACTGAATGTTCCCTGCTCCAATGGAAAAAAAACCAGCTTTGCTTTGCACACTGAAATGTAAGAAATACCTTAAAAATAAGGTTGATATGAATTTGTGAGAGGAAAAACAGGCAAAGATAGTATAATAGATACCAAAATACAGGTGCATGATTATCAAAAGGGAGAGTGTGAACAAATATATTAAATGCAGCAGGAAGTCTATTAAGATGCAAATAAACCCACATGCATGATTTTCTTTAGTGTTTATGGTCATTAATCATGGTTTGTCAACCCGATTAGATTAAGAACCCCCCAGAAGAACAGTGAGGCACACTTCTGGGTGTTGTGGGTGGGTCACAGAGACATGACCTTGAGTACTATATATGGTCCCTGGCTCCCTCACTGTAGTATTGTTCCCCTGCATCTTTTCCAGGCTACCAAGAAACTAAGTATCTTTGCTCTACCATTTCCTGCACCAGTGATGCTTTTTCTCTGGAGCCAGTTTAACCACAGACTGAATCTCCTGAAACTGCGAGTCAAATTAAAACTGTCTTCCTTTAAACTTTGAGCTTTGGGTGCTGTGCCTCACTGACAAAAAAGCTGACTAATATAGTATTACAGTTTGCTTGAATGTCTATGACCAAATACTATGATATTGGATAGTTTAAAATCAACAGATATTTTTCTCACAAACCTGGAGGTCAACAAGTTCAAGATCAAGGCATTGGCAGTTTTCGTGTTTGGCATTATTTTTCCCTAAATAATATGTCTTACTCTTTCTTCACATGGCAGAAGGGAAGAACTCTGATCCCTTGTGGTACTTGTAAAGACACTAGTTCTAGTCATGAAAATTTCCCCCTTGTGATCCTAATCACTTCCCAAAGGCCCTGGCTCCTACTATTACGATGCTGGGAATTAAGTTTCAATGTAATACATATTTTAGGGTGACAAATTATTCAGACTACTGCACTATGTAGAGATCCTCCCTCAACATAATTTTATTTTCTCACTTATCTTAATATAACTTCCCCTTTTTTTGTGATTTCTCTAAGTTTAATGCTAGACTTTGCTTAGCTTGAATGGAAGACACAATAGCTTGACTATTAAGAGTTTCATCAGGATATGACCAAGAAATTGAAAGAAACACAAAAGCCTATCTCCTCAAAATAGTAACCTATATCACAAAGCTAAAATATTGTGCTGGCTAATCCCATTTTCAAGTGACAGTACTTGAATATTTTCTCAATCATACCCCTCTCCCATTTCCTTCTTTCACCTTGCTTAATCCCTGTCTTGGCAAATGTATGCCTAAGGTAAACTCTAGTAAGGTGCTGCTGCATAGCTGAAAAACTAGTTAAGGAAAGCACACTGATTGTTTTAGACATCACTCCTGTTAACTAAAATTTACTGGTCACTTACCACATTTCAAAGTAAAATGTAATGATGATATAAATATTAATAGAATATTGCTTCTGTCTTGATGTTGTTTGCAGCATGGAGGGGACAAGGGAAAGAAAAAAGGCAGTGCAGAGCTATGGTAGTAGAGTGCCCAAGGCAACTGCTGGCAGAGGACAGCATAAGTGGAACATATACACAGCCTTCAGAAATGTTATACACTGGGTTACAAGTTCATGCAATTTCTGTCAATAATTTAAGAATGTTGGGCTGTTTGATCCAATTTAATACCTTTGTATTGAGTATATATTTAAATGCTTCAATATATAAATGTAAAAAATGTGTCTTCTAACTAATGTAGTATAAAGCAGAGTTGTATGCGCTTCCTGAGATCAGAGTCATAAAATAAATCAGTCCAATGCTGGTATGTGTTTTTGTCATTAACAGTTTTACAGTATATCCTTATGAGTCCTTACCTATCATTATACCACTAGGTACTGGACATTACTTGACAAATTTCATAAAGACTGTATACATTACTAGTTATTACTAGTTGTAATACTACATATGGAAAGACAAAGTCACACACTGTTGCAAAATGGACATAGGCTAAAATAGTTGTAAAATTAAGCAGCACATTTACCAGTTGTGTTTTAAAAATTAACATGGTGTTTGTGTGTATTTAAGCCAGTCTGTGTATATTTGTGTGTTTAAGAAGCTAAGATTTTTTAAATAAATTTTTTGATTAACATTAGTCAGGGTTTTAACATTAGCAGCTCTTAAGGCTGATTATGCTTTGGACACCTTAGGATGTCAATCCTCTCCTCAGGTAGCCTGATATATACCAGGGAGTCTAGAGGAAATACCTTGATTATAAAGTTACCCAGGTTATTTTCAAATAATTGCAAGTAAACAGGAAGCAATGAACTGACATTCTCAAATATTCAAAAAAATATGGTCCTATTGTTTCTGTGATTTGCAAAGTTACTATAACAATTATTGCTTGCTTACTCAAGGACTGCTTAATTTATCAGGCAAACTTTCTGCTTGATGAGAGATTTTTTCTCTACTGTTGGTTCTACTAAAAAATTTGCAGTCATCCCTCACTATGCAAAAACTTGTCATAAAAGAGCACACATTTTATACAGGGATAGTTTATCCACCAAATGCTATACTGCCTTTTGAAATAAGATATATTGCTGTTAAGATCAGAATGTTTAGATCTATAATGGATGGGGAAAATCTTATGAAATTTAACCTAGGTGATGGCTTACCATCTTCTCCATATTTAATGCCTGTCTGTAAGATTATGTTTCCTCTGCTGTCAGGCATGCAAGTTTACTTACCACAGGAAGACAGAATACGAAACCACATTGAAACACAGGACTTACTCTTCATTATTTCATTTCAACAGTGAAGTATACAAACTTTAAAATTGTTCAGAAGATCAACAAACATTATTAGGACCCAAATTCATAAGGATATACTGTAAACATTTAAAGGATTTTATCATGTAACATAAACATGCTATTAAAATATCTTAAAAAGAATGATGTGTTCATATTAAATAAAGTTTCTAGTGTCCATGCATCCGTCCTAGTACCTAACAAGCTGCTGATACTGAGAATACCAAATTTCTAGTTCATCCCTTCCTAAGTCTAAAGCTAAAGTCTGTCATCCTAGACAAATAATGGTTCACCATTCACAATGGCATGAAGCTATCTGAAATAATCAAACCTGGTGAGCCTGAGGGAGTTGAGAACTTCTTTAACTTGGCTATCTCTTTATTGTAACTTACAGATGATCATACTATTAATATTTCTCACCTCATATATTATAAGAAATAAATAAAATAAAATATATAAAGTACTTAAATTTGTGCTTTCAATATAGTAGTTATTCCATATATAAAAATATTATCTTCCATCTTCATGACCTAGTATGACTGTCACTAAAGGTTAGGTCCATCTTTGTTATGCAACACTCAAAGGAAAGAGCTATTAGGAGGCTGAGAGGTCTGTACTGTACAAAGACAGAAGAGTCATTTCAAATGGAAATGCTTTTGTTTGTATTACACCATTATTATTATAAGTGTGATCCAGATGCAAGTAATTAGTTGCCTTTGACAATAAAATCTGTATTTTATTTCTATTCTTTCATTCAGGTAAACCTGGATGATGGGAAAAATAAAACAATGGCTTTTCTTGAGATCATTGTATAATAGTTTTGTGTACAATTTACACAGAAACAAATGCATTCTCTAAATCTTCATTATCAAAACCAATCTAGTTGGAAAACAACTAATTATTCCTGAGGACACAGTATAGGAAGATGCAAGTAGAGATGGACAGGTTATTCACTGCAGTATTTGTCTAGCCTAGTAAATATTTCAGGTCAAGGGTGGCCAGCATGGGGAAAAATAGAATATAATGGAACCATTAGGAAGTAATGATGTCAATATTGTTTCCTTATATTCTTATAAAAATTAGTAAGTCTGTAATGCAGACATTAATAATTTACTTTATAGATGAAGAAACTATAACTCAGATAATTAACATTACAATTATGCAAATCTAACTAATATTTTAAAAGTTCAAATCTTTTAGATGGTTTCTCAACACTGAAATACAATATGCAAGACCCACGACTGAAATGATGGTTTACTTTGGTTTGTATCTTGTAGAGATTTCAGCCTGTCGTTCATTGCCTCCAAGGCAGGGCCAGATGGCAGTGGAGACACAGCTGATGGCATGGTGGTGGGAAGCAGAGGGAGCTCCAGAGAAGAAGGAGAAGGATATACATCAAGGCTTCGCCTCACAATGTCACATTTAGCTATAAGCAGACCAGAAGGTTAAACTACTGATGAGTAATGCATAGCCATTACCCAATCACCTCAGATACAAACCATAACACTAATAATGGTGAAATATTTGTGTTTGTGATATTTGGGAGTAGATTGTGCAAGAAACAATTGTGTTAATTGTGTTAATTGATCATGCTAACATATTTATAATATACTCTACATGGTTGCTGTAATTTGGATTTGACAGTCTCCTAAAAGTTAATGCATTTATAGCTTGGTGTCCAGGATTATGCTAATGGGAGATGGTAGATCCTTGTAGGAAGTCCATAAGTCATTTGAGGTGTGCTGATGAAGGAGACCATGGAGCCTCCCCTGGTCTCTTTCTAGTCTCTGTTTTCCCTGGGTCATGATGAGCTAGTTTTGCTCTTCCAGAGACTCACAATAATAGAGTCACGCCACAGCCTCAAAGCAACAATACTAACATCCTGTGCAATGTCACCTCTAAAATGCACCTATTCTCTTACAAGGTGGTTATATTTTGTTATAGTGATGGAAATCTAGCTAATATAATAGTCTCAGAATGGACTCACTTTATTATTTGTGTGTGCGTGTCTGCTCCTAGTACATATTTGCAGTCATAATGATTGTATACATCTTGAGGAGATGGTACATATATGTAACACCTCATAATTCTCTTTACATTCCTCTTCTGCTCCCCATCTTCCTGCTTCCCTCCAGCTCTATCATCCATTTTCATCTGCAAAGGATGTTTCTCTGTTTCCTATTATTTATGTTTTATTTTGTTCTTTATTTATACAGTGGGTTTCCTCATGTGATGCTTGAGTTTATGAGTCTGTTTAATTTCATTTAATATTAAGATCTCAAGGTGTACCCATTTTCCCACAGATGATTCAAATATTTCCTTTTCTGAAACACAGTAGTACTCCATTGTGTATAAATAATGCATCTTCTTTATCTATATATCTCAGGATATATAAGCTACTTCCAGATTTTAGCTGTTATTAGTTTTGATGCTCTAACCGTGCATATTCATGCTTCACTGTAATATGATGTCTTTAACTTGTTTGATAAGATACTTAGAAGGGAATAGTTGGGTCAAATGGAATTTTTAGCTTTAGTTTTCTGAGATTTCTTACTGATTTCCATGATAATTGTACTAATTTACGTTCCCAATAGTGTGGAAGGGTTCCTTTTCCCCTGCACCAGTGTTTGTTGCTATCTGATTTCTTGATGATAGCCATTTTTTTTTAGATAATGTGGACATTTAGTGTTGTTTTAATTTGCATTTCTCTAAGGATCAGAACACTTTTTCATACGTTTATTCGCCATTTGTGATTCTTCTGATAAATTTCTGTAAATTTTATTTCTTCATATTTTGATTGTCTTTTATTTTGAAAGGTTTAATATTTTTGAGTTCTTCATTCTATATATTCCAGCTATCACTCCTTTACCTGAGGGGTAGCTGGTAAAAAGCTCTTCCTCTTGTGCACATTGTAACTTCACTCTGTTGGTTATTTCTTTTGTTGTGCAGAAGCTTTTTAATTTGATATAGTTCCTTTCACTGAATCTCGGTGTTATTTCTTGTGCAATTCCAATCCTGTTCAGAAAATACTTGTCTCTGCCTTTTTTTTTCCAGCAGTTTTATCTTCCAGAAAGTTGTGTATCTATTTAAATATTAAGATCTTTGATCCATTTTGATTTTAGATTATTACATAGTGAGAAATATGGGTCTGGAGTCAGCCTCCTGGACGTGCACACTCAGTTTTCCAGCACCTTCTGTTAAAACTATCTTTCCTCCAGTGTATATTTTTGGGCCTTTTGTAAGAATTGGATGACTAACTGCCTGAGGTTGTTTCTGCGAACTTTATTCTGTGCCATTTATTAACACGTCTGTTTCTGTGTCAGTGCAATGCTGTTTTTATCACTGTAGCTGTGCAATATAACTTGAAGTCCAGGGCTGTGAGGTCTCCTGCTTTGCTCCTGTTCTGAGAATTGTTGTGACTATTCTAAATTTCTCCTGTTTCACAAGAATTTTGGGATTGTTTTCTCTAGGTCTGTAATTCTGTTGGTATGTTGATTTGGATTGCATTTTATTCAGCTTTGGAAGTATAGTCATTTTGACAATATTTGTCCTCCCTACTAGGAACAGGGGATGGCTTCCAGTCTTTTTATATCCTCTTTGATCACCTTTTTCAGAATACGATAACTTTCATTGTTGAGATATTTTACTTTCTTAGATAGATTAATTCCTATGTTTTTAATTTCTCTTGAAGCTACCGTGAATGAAAATTTTTCTTTATTTCTGTCTAGGTAACTTGATTATTAGTGTGCTGGAAAACTATTGATTTTTACTTGCTGATTTTACATCATGCTACTTTGCTGAATTTGTTTATTAATTCTAGGAATCATTGGTAAATTTTTCTGAGTAATCTTAACAAGGCACTAAATAATTTTTTTTGTACCAAAGCAAAACAAGGTAAATATGTAAGGAAATAAATATATTCAGTATTGTTAATTAGAAGGTTATTTTGTTTATTGAGTGAAAGAAGTTTCATTTTAGAATACAAAAATGTCATATGGGCAGCAATGCAAGAAGTAGAATAAATATCTATAGGAAGTGAAATTGCAGGATCACATATTCCTGTCTCTACCTCTTTCTTCGGAATCTTTTAAGGTATTGTAGTGGTTGATTGATTGTGTCAACTTGAGACATTTAGAAGTTTAAATAAATGGATTTAGCAACTCTACACCCAAGGGTGTGGAAGAAGACCCACCTTAGGATGGGTCATCACCTGGAGGTATAAGAAGGAAGGAGGAAGGACGAATTCATTTCATTCTTGGGAGAAGCTCTAGTCTTCACCTTTGGTTGGACCTCATCTCCTGGCTTCCAGTGTAGACTCTTCAGCCTTCCATTGTAGAGCATTCAGCCGTCTGTCACAGACCCATCAGCCTGCTGGTGTGGACTTGCATGAGACACTAAAGCTCTAGGCCTTGGATTGAATCCTTCGGCCTCCAGTGTGTAGACGCCCTCTGTACGCTTCCTCATCTGACTCTGTGGCTGACCATCGTAAGCCAATCTTGTTGTTTCTTTTACATCTGTATAACTTGTGTTATATATGTTCTCTCTAGTAAAACCCTGACTAATGCAGATATCTTGTCATTACTTTATGTGTCTGTTTTATTTTTATCTGTGGGAAACTAACTTCTTGTTATTCTATGTTCATGCATTACACTATGGCTGCCTTTTCACTGTATTGTCATTGTCACACTCAACGTGAACTCTTAACTCCACTTCTCAACAATAGTAATCTCACTTCTTATATCTTTATTCTCAGTTCCTTGCAAATGGACTAAATGTGGCTGACTTTGATTTAATTTTCTACCGTCAACAGAAATCACTGTGCCCTGTAGACCAACCCTTTGAGATACCTGTGAAAAGGTTTTATTAAAAAGAAGTGTGGATATTAATAAAATGATTGATGACTCTTTTATAATAGCATAGGGAAGAATTTTTACATGCATCCAAGGTGGGTTTTTTTTTTTTCCTGTACTAGGGATCAAACTCAGGACCTTGCACTTTCCAGGCAAGCGCTTATGCCTCTGGGCTAAATCTCTTGGACACCCCTAGTGTTCTTATGACCTATCTCATTTCCTTATTTCCATTAAACAATATTTTTCAGCTTTAGTAGCTGGATTCTAGTGAAAGTTTAAAATGATATTGTCTCCTTGGACACCAAGTACCATAAGTGAATATCTTAGTATTGATAAAATATTTCAAAAAATCATAATTAGAATTCAATGATGTTACATATTGATAAAGTTTATTATATTAACTTTTTTATGTTTTGCTAGTTTCAAGAACTGTAAAATGCCTAAATTTTGTCCCATTTGAATCTGAAATATAAACATTTGTGTTATGTATATGTGTGTGTGTGTGTGTGTGCGCACTCATGCACACATGTGTTTTAGCTTCAGTTCTCAAAGGACAATATGAAGAGAAGTAGGTAGCATCTGTTCACATAAATGCCTGTGATATATATCATAGAGGAGAGATTTTTCAATTTAGAGGCTCCAAATGTTTTATACTGGGTAATAAGCCTAACTGATCTTTTGTTCAGAAGGAGATATTATTAATATTTTTATTATTATTCTGAGGAACAAGAATTATTCCTTATTGTGTGAATTTTACTGATGATTAATTCTAGGGCTTTTACACTATGCTACATCCATAGCCCTTTTCATTTTAAATTTTGAGACGGTCTCTCTAACTTACTAAATTGGGCCCCCTTTCTATTGGGATTATCAAGTCAGTACCTTTTCCCAGAGAGAAATGCTGTAGTTATGTTTATCTTCCAAGATTGTTTCTTTGCAAAATTTTAAGAAAATTGTTCACAAAAAGACAATTAATGTCTCTATTTTCAAGATATGGACTATTAGGAAACAATGACAAAGTGTGATAGTTGAGACTATTGTTTTTGAAATAGTTGAAAATAAACTTCAGGAATGTGCAAAATCATCAAAAAGAATGATGAGAAAATTTTAAATAGTAAGAAATAAAGTTGTTTCCTAGTCAGTAAAGATTACAGAAAAAGTGTCACAAGGAATTCTTTACTTTGCAATTAAATTATAGCAAATCAATCTTGATAGAAGTCAATAAAATATTACAAATCTTTTTTAATTTCTTTGAAATTACTTTATTCTCAAGACAGAAAATTCATGAGAGATGGGTAGCTTTATTGAATTTTCAACGGTCAAGACAGTCTAACTATGATCAATATTGTACTTGAACCTTTAGAATTGGAAATATTTTCAGTTTCTGATTCATGTTTTAGGTTTAAATTATAATTTGCAAAATAAAATGACAATATTTTTCTGATTACATTGGGTAGAATTTATTAAATGCATTCATGATATTAAAATCTCACATCTTGAGAGATAGGCAGGGCAGATGTTTTTTGTTTGTTTGTTTTCCTTCCTTAAGGAATGATGTAGTAAGCAGAGAACTAAGTCATATAGCTCCAAGCCCATAGGAATAATTATGGATCTAGACACCTATATTCTTACTTCTTGTCTAATTCTCATTCTGCTGCCTTTCAGAGTCTTCCTAAGAAAGCCTGGAAGAGAAACTAAATTATACACAGGTGCAAAGAGATTGTTTCTGTAGCAGGAGCCTGCAACACATTTGTACAGCAGCACGATGAAAACTTGGTTGAACTCAAAGGCATTTCCTGGAAGAGGCTCAGGGATATAATCTCCTCCTGTTATAGAAACTTTATTGGGAAATAATTCTAAATACTCAGAATATCCAATGAGGGAAAGTACAGAACTCACTGGGCCTGAAACGCAGACAGGAATTAAAAGGTTAAGAAATAGGTTAGAACAGCCATCCTGTGGTTTCAACAGAAAGGCTGAGGGACCTTACGCAGATGACAGGAGCTTTCTGGGAGTAGGACTATAACTTTTACTCAGCTTAATAATCCACAAGAACCTTGGAGAATAAGTGCAGATAGGGTTGGGCTCCCTCAACCTACAATATTATCAATCATTTAGCTTTTTATCTACAGGACATAAAACGTGTAGATATTCAGTTTTAATCATTGAAACTGAACCAAAAATTAAAACAACAGATACTTATATTCTGAATTCAATTTTTTAATTCCAAGTTAAGATGAAATAGAATTGTCTGGAAATTTAAAACATGAGTGTTTTTAGGTGTGATTTTTTAAAATTTGGTATTTTTGGACCATGATCTAAATTGAAATCATGGAAAGTAAAATTTTAAATAAGAGGAGACTATTGTGCTGCTGTTTTATATAGTTTGTCTATTTTTGAAATAGAAAAATATTTATTTTAAAAATACATTCCTTATAATTAAATCAGAAGAGGTAACAATGATTTGGCTGTATGTGACCAAGTGTGTGTGTGTGTGTGTGTGTGTGTGTGTGTGTGTGTGTGACTTCCAGGGAAAACGGCCTTAAATTTACTTTGAAAATTTCTATTCTCAAACTTATAAGTCAGTTCATAACAGTTATTTAAAGTATTTGTCAAACTATTGAAAGGATATTTTGTTGAAGTGAATATATATTGTGCTTACCTAGAAATTGTGTATTATACAGATGTAATAAAGTATTCACATTTTTCTTGGAGTAGTTTGTACTTGAAACAACAACTAATAAAGTAGGGTTACCCAGACTTGAATATTTTCTCAAAAATAAGCAAGAATGACCACATCACTGAAAAAAAAACTGACTATATTTTTTCTCAATGATAAAGCTTGACTGTGTAACCAAAAATTTGAATTTAGAACTTGGGTCTCCATCTTAGGTTTGACAACTACCTGGTAAAGTGTTTTCCAATTTGATCTGTAGTAATATTTATAAAAATTATGCAATTAAATTTGTCATTATATTGAGTATCTTCATAACTTAGTATCCCAAAATTTTTCAAAAGACCAGTTCATTACATTATCAAATCATGCTTGAATAAATGAAAGATTAACATAAAGTAAAAAAACAGACTGATATGAAAAATAGACTATTAAATGTATCATAGTATTAAAAACTCATTAATATACTGTGAATTATTGTACAGGTACCAACTCTTATGATGAATGTAATCATTATGTACTGCAAGCATGTACTAATAAAGATACTAAAAAAGAAATTACCATTAACTCAGTTTTGGTACAGTATCAACAAACAAAATTCAGTTTTCAGAAAAAGATAAACTACATGTACGAGGCCAGATTTTCTTCATACATTTTCACTAAGCTAACATGTTGTATCTGATTAAATGTTGAATAAGACGTCTTCTATTAGCCTAAATATTATGACTATTTTAAAAATATAAGTAATGCCATTATTGTTACTGGCTATTTTTTGGAGAAAAAAGTTGTTTTGTAAAAAAAAATAATTTTTACTAACATTTCATGTTTATTATTTTTTTCTAGTTAATATTCTGTTTTAATGGTAAGATTTGCTATAAGAAACTGGTATGTAAGATAGTAACAAAAAGAACAGTGATATTACAGTACATTATGTTAGTTTGCATTTTATAGTATAAATGTGTAGTATCTAAAAAAGGTTATAAACTCATATTTTTGTACATAATGAAACAGCTTACAATTCTAAATGAGTTTATAGTTATAAATTCTAAGCTAAAAATATACTTGTGGAAATCCTTGGAGTGCCAATAGATGCATTTGTTTATAATTATTTTTCTAACTTTGGAAAAAATGCAATTGTTTATGCATAGAATTTTTAAAAAGTGGTATGGGAGGTTGTATGCTCATTCTGACAAACACCATAACTGAAACATGGAGAAAGAACATGGAATGGATGGGAAATTCTCATGGGAATCCCTTCTGCTCAGAAATTCTGCTTGCTTTTTATTATCACCAGTGAATTTATCATATGAGGTAAGAAAGTTTTGGTTGGAATCTACCACTTTCTCTTCTCTAGAGGAAATAGTATGTCCCTCCCCACTTTCAGGCAGTTAACCTAGATTTGGTACCAATTGTATATGCATCTTTATCTACTGAGCCTTGATCCACTTTGTTCAGAATGCTGCAACAGTGCTGGGTTGTTAAAAGAGGTTTTCAAAAACTGAAAGAGAGAGCAGATTATTTCATCTAATATCAGAAAATCTAGGAGAGAAAACGCTTTATTCTCCATCTCTGGTGTACTGAATTATCCTTCTGATTGCAAAGAAAGGAATCAAATTAAGAGATAGCACAGGAAGATAAGTCACTTCTAATTTTGTAATTCCTAAGAGAACATTATTATCTGGTAAAAATATATATGTTTAATTCTTCAAAAATAAAATTTTGCAATTTTGTTGTCAAAATGCTGTACAGGATATTTGTACAAGGATAGCCAGTTCAAGTTGTAAGTAAAGGTTGACAAATTATGAACTTTTAATTTTCAATTGTACCATTGATTTTATTTTATTTTATCTTTGCTGATTAGGATACATTCCTCTTCAGTATTTATTGTGTAAGATTTACCCTTTTTGAAAATAATGAAACAATTTTTCCTTCCTTTTCTTAATTCAGATTTTAGAAGGAGAAAAACTGTGAAATGTGATATGAAGAAGTAGTCTGTCCCATATCCATGAATAACGTATTTTAGACAGGGAGCTCTGGGTGTGAGAAGACTTGAAGAGTGGAAGGTTGCCCAAATCAGCATGCTTTGGGGTCTCCCAGGAAGGTCAGAGGCACTGAGTGTGTAATAAGCGAGGGGCACTACAGCAGCCATTATCTTCCCTTTGACAGAGCGGCTCACTGACCTGGCATGCTGGCAAATGGAGAGGAAAACTCTGCACAGAGATGTAAATTCTCCATTCAGGTCCCTCATGAATATCTTGTCTCCAGGATTCAAGTCAGTGACCTGGAAAACAGGGTTCCTCCCCAATCAAAATGACAGGCAGAGCTGGTTTCCTGTTAGGAAGACTACGAGGTGTGTAAAAAAAATTATGATTTCTGAGGGGAAAAAATGAGATGTCACACAGAGCAAAATATTACTTTCAAATGGTCCTCTGCAGTTCTTTTGAATGGCAGCTGTTAAGAATTCAATTGTGTGTATGACACACTGGAATCCAGAATGGAAGTTCTGTTGGGGGTAGGAATGAATAGAAATTTTCAATTTAAATACTCATTTGAGAATATTTGAATATCTGTCATGCTTTGTAGCCTAAAGGTTAATTCCTGAAAAAATAATTTCCATTAGTAACACAAATTCTAACCTTGTCAAATCCTCTTATATAGTGCATCAGTGTTGAAAGGCATACTTTTGCAAAACTGTACTATTAAATACATAATCCTGGCTTATAGACAATGTTTTCCTCCAGAAGCTGAATCAGTTTATCAGTTATTTGTTACTGAGGAATTCATCAAGACATGGCTACTTTCATGGAAAATGTACCATAACCATGAATCATCAATTTTTAAAAATATAGAGATATTGACATTATGAAAAATATCAGATGCTTAAAATTTATGGAGAAAATATGGTCATTTTAAGGCAATGTGATACAAAATACAATATTGCCTTAAATTTTTGGTTATATTTTGGAAAATACATTTAATTGAAATGCTCTACTTAATTCTAGTAACATCCTTTATTGTTACTTAATTATAGTAAAATTTTTAAGAGATGAGTAATTCTATGGTAGTATAACAAATGTAAAGCAATCAAAAGCCCACCAAAATAAAATGTGAAGGAGAGGTTTTAGAATTTTTAGTTCATATAGATATGGATTCATTTAAAAAAATAATATCTTAATGTTTATTCAAAAAGAATTTTCTAATGTGGAAATATGCATATCAATTTTTAAATCCATTTTTTCTCTAAATTTCCTTTTTTACTTTTACAAAGTATTTATAGTTCTGAATAATATATTTATACAAATGTGAAAATTGTGAAATGTATAACAAGCTATTTAGCATATATGGTATCTTATATGCTTACAATTATTTTGTGAAAAATTAAAATCTACTTTCAGTGATTTTCAATTATATATAAAATTTCATTTTTTGAAGTCACAAAATTACCTGAAAGGCAAAATAAGTAAAAAAATGTATTAGAAGGTATCAATAAGAATATTATACATATACTCACACAGACACATTTTTAAACTATTTTTATATTAAACTTCAACTATATGTATTTGTTTTTATTGTTTTTAATTTTTTATATTTGGCATAATCTGATGCATATTGTATGTATATTATTTTTATGATTTTTTACCCAGAATTGGGAATTATCTTTCAAAAAATTAGCTCATTTTCTAGAAAGTTTGAGGCTCCAACATTAGTTCTAAGAAAGTTTATTTCTGATGTTTAAGAGTTCGGAGCTCTTTTTGGAAGATTACAGTTTAAATTTGCACACAGAGCTCAGACAGATTGAATATGTAACAAGCACCAGCCATGGGTTGCACACTCAAATTATAATAAATTGTGCATGACAATTTTCCAGACTATTTGTTCTGAAAGTATTAAATTATGCATTCAATGTAAGATTCAGGCTTAAAAACACATTTTCACCAATATTTTCACATGACAGTTTTTGTGTGTGCAAATACTACATAATCTTGTTATGCAAGGTTTTCATTTTGACAGATGAAAATCAACAAAAAAAATGCAGGCAAGGCAATGTCACAAAAGTGCAAGTAGATTTTGCACCATGCTTAAATTTTATCCCTCAATATTAAATCCACTATTGCTTAGCAAACCACTATAAACATTTCTTTTAATTGTTGCTGTGTCACTAAAGTGCGTCTTCAAGTACAAGGAAACTGTATCTAAGCGTTCATTCTTAGTAATCATTATAGCAATAATAGTTTCCATGGATTGTATGCTTGACTTTCAAAGGATGTGAGAAAGTTAGAAGTAAACATTCAACTTCTTGCCTTCCATATCAACATAACCAATAGTTTCAAATCAAAAGTTTGCATTTTAACTTCAATTATAGCAAAATTTAATGTTAGAAGAATGAAAAGCCAAATTAATGCCTTTCTCTCTTTGGCTAGATCTAAAAATGTTCTAAGATTGTCAATTGTAGAAAGCAACTCATTGTTTGATCATAGACAAATAAAAGTCTAAATTAGCAGATTATAAGATGACTTTATTTTTCACCACATGGTGAGAGGTAGACAGGCTATGTATCCATATGGTGGAGATAATAAACACGAGCACGTGTCTGAAGGAATTCTTCATCTTCTTTATTGCTATCTCATTGGTGCACTCAAGGAAAATCTTGTACTGAAAACCAGATGTAGATGTACAGGATCTTCACTTTACTGTGAGGAAAGGGTGGAAGACCTGTAGTAATGCACGAACAACGAATATTTGCTTAAACTCAGAGCTACAGAGACTGTGTGTCAATGGAGAGTTAACTAGATTGGCCTGTTGAAGTTTAAGAACCTGTAATCGGGGAATAGTTGAGTTATAAAGAACCATAGGGTACACAGTCTAAAATCGTCATTCTTATTATTGACCTGTCTTCCCAGAAAACTTGTTTATACTTCAAGATTATTCATCAAAGTTAATATAGCTGAAATGACCAAAATGAAACTATAATTTTTAGTAATAGAAACAATAACAACAAATAAATAGAAAAATATAGCCCTTGCAACACTCAAATTCAGTTAGAGTGACTGCCGGTTAATTCAGTAGAAAGAAATGCCCAAAACGGTCTCAGTACTGTATTGATGGACTTAAAAATTTCATATGCTCAGGGACAGTGTTAATTAAAATTATTAAATATGCAAACTTTATCATTGGTATCATTTTTATAAACTTTACTCCTCTCTCCACAAATTTTGTTTTTATGAGTGTGAATCTTTGCTTTTGACCTCATTGCCCCTTTCCAAAAGTTCCCTGCATCTCAACCCTTCCAGTGGCCCTCAATCTATAACACAAACTTTTGGGGTTGATCTACAAAACTAAGTTCCTCTATGCCACTCGTACTCTCCCCTCACATCAAAATGAATCCCTAGGTGACTCTCTTTGTCATGAATTGCTTGTAAGAAACTGAAATGCATTCCATCTATATTGAACAAATGGGAATGGCCATCTGTGCAAAGCCAAAAATCAGACATTGTAGTCACACCTTATGCAGAACTGGGAAAAGGACCTGGGCGCCTTCTTTTTTCCTCTGTTTTACTATGTGTGTAAATCTTAGTGCACCCTGGTCTCTTTATCTTCAGACCATCCTGTGCTTACTAGTCCTATAAAGAGGTGAGTATTTTAAAGAATGCTGTACTACTCTGATGACTACTGTGATGGACTTGATCTTGAAGTATACCAGTTGTAATTTTCTCAGAAAAATAAGTGGGTAGACCCTATCTAGTCCCTAGACTCAGTGTCCAGCCCTGAATTAGTGATGTTGAGACAGAGAGGTGTGGTACAGTGTTGAGGAGTGAAGGATGGAGAGGTGGTTTGACTATTAGAGGCACTGATTTTTTTTTAATGCAGTTCTGCTGCCTTTTTCTTCTTGATCAAGGTATTGTTAGGCAAATTAATTAAATAATCCTTGTTAATGGGTTTAAAATGTGCTGGTTGTTAAAGATGTTTTTTCCCTTCTTATGGTTCTATGAAGCCTAGATTGTAAGCTAAAATGCTTACAACAAGCTGGGCTAAAAATTATATTACATAGCGTCTAAGAATGGGACAATTATCTGAGGAGGAGATTTTAGCCATTTGGGAAAACGATGCCTTGTGTAATAGAATTACAAATAATATAAAAATTTGCATGGCATAGGTAAAGCTGCAGGGTATCCCAAAGTAATTCATAGCCCACTATTTTGTGATTGCTGGTTGAAAAAATATGGTGTAATTCAAAACGATGAGTCTAATGATTGGCATTAGGAAAAGATAGTTCTGTCTATAATCTTCTTTTGGGGAAATTTTGTTATGAGGTAGGAGACCTGGGTTTTAGTTCTGATTTTTATTGTAAGATTTAACATGATTCAAAGAGCAAAATAAGAAAAAGGTTATAGGAAACAGGAATATAGAGTTCTTGGAGATGGAAAGGAGCCTTGGATAAGGTGTAAGTGAAGGATAGAAAGGATAGGAAAGGAAAGTAGAAAGGGTAAGTGATATGTGTAAATACCAATTCCCCATGGTAAAGATATTAGTTACATATTGACAATGCATACTAATAAAAATGCAAAGTAACACCTATGTCACTGCAGAAACGTAAAACAATGTGGGGTTTCTCATCAAATTTGTTTTGAAAAAAATGTAATGGCTAACAAAATGGCCTCCTTTGGGCTCACATTAAAAGTAGTGATTGTTGTTTGGTTTACAACGTGAGCTTATCAGAGTCATCTTACCCTGGTGGGGAGATGGGGGAATGTCAAACCAAAGTCAACAATCTAAAAATATTTAAGAACAGTGTCCAGGCATGTGTGTGTGTGTGTGTGTGTGTGCGCGCACGTGCATGTGTGCTGTGTGTGTTTTAAACACATGGTGTTATTTTTTATTTTTATTTTTTTCACACATGTTTTTAATGCAGTTGCAATAGTGACTGTCATTTAGGAAACTGATTTAGCTGATCTCCTGGTTCTGAAGGTATAAGAGACTAATACGGCAAGAGGGACCCTTTCTCATGGGCTGCTTTGCTTGAAATGGAAACTAGGATTGCCATGTTGAGTAAAACCAGACTTCCCTTGAGATAAATGAACACATCTGCCATTATTCTCTCCTGCAGAGGCTAATAGGAGACATGTCTATGTTCCTTCTGCTACAGCTTGCTTCATCTTAACAATCAATCAACTCTTCAACCAGTTATTTTTATTTCTAGGATTTATCATGCACCTTTTATTTTACTGTTTTGTATATTTAGACTGTGGACAGTTTCTACTTCATTCAAAAACTTCATTCAAAACTTCTCACTTTTGAGTCTTAATGACTGTGTCACAAAAACTCCATTATCTTTCTCTACATGCTTATTAACATTTGGGCAATTTTCTTGTAGGTTTTTCCAGTATTTCACACACAGTTGTACATATTTCTTTTATTAAACAGAATAGCTTGTTTTCTTTTTCTATGTTCTCAATTACAGGATATGCAGGAAACTTTATCTTACTGTTTTTTTATTACTGTGTCTAATACATCACCCAACTAAATATGTGAGTCTACATAATTAACAAATTACTAACCTGCAAAATGCTACCACCACAACTTTCATCACTATCACTACTACCACCACCAATATATGCATTTTAGAACTTTATGTACCTAAGTAGGAGGTGGTTGCCTATTTCTGTCTTTCTTTTTCTTCTCAGCTAAGAAATTTGGTATAACATAAAACAAATGAGCCAAGGTCAATATGTTGGTAAGGAACAGAGCCAGAGTCTAAATCTAGACTGACTTTTTAGTCCAAGGTCTTGACCACACAGATATATTCCAACATTTATTTCAGTTGTTTATGTCGGTTCTGAAGTCTGGAATAAAGATTTGCTAGGCTGCTTTGGAGTCAAGGTCACCAAATTATTCACAAAAAGAGGAGAAAGGGAGACATTTGATACTTCTCAATCACCACGCACATGAACCCAGATTTTGTGTCCTTGCCTCATTTTTTTCCTCATGGCTCATGATGTGTACACTTTGGTTAAAGCATTACTATGATTCTAGTTTACGTTGTGAGAAGTATGAAAAAATGTACTCTTCAAAATAAAAAAATTTAAAAATGTACTCTTCTACCAATAATGTATAACTAATGTATTAAGACAGCAAAGTTGATGAAGCAAACAAACACACCAGTTCTACATAACCATCATAGTTCACTACATAAGGAAAATATTTAACATTGTTATGTCACAAATGTATAGACTCACATATGTACAAATATTAATAATATATGACGTGTGCTGCTTAAACATTGCTTAGTATAGTCTAAAGCATCGTATATGCCTGAGACAGGCCTATTTTCCAAACTCTGTATTCTTCCCTGTCTCTCCTCTATCTGGGGTTCTGAGACTATAACTGCAGAAGTAGCATGTGAGATATTTTGAAAGTTTGTTTCAGCCACTTTGTATAAATTTTTTCATTTTGTCTTCACAATGACGCTGTTAGTTCACAATATCATTCCTACTTATGGTGAACCATGAGCATTGGAAAGATCGTATAAATGAGCAATAACATGCATATATTAAGTGCAAGAAACAGAATACAAATAAATATCTGTCTGATTTCAAAGCTTGTGATGTCAGCACTTTGTGTAACCTTTCACAATTTTGCTGTTTGTTCCACACTTTCCTTCACATGGGCTGTTCTTTTTTCCAGGATTTCCATCTCCACTCATCCACCTGACCGTCTTCTCCTTACTGTTCAGAAATCAGCCCATTCATCACCCATTTGGAAAGCCTTCCCACTTACTCCTCAACCTCTCTTCCACTGGGTTATCTGACTCTGTCTTCTTCTTTATCACAGTCAATTAAAGCACTTATAAAATCATATTTAATATTTCCTAAAAACTGGGTTATCTGACTCTGTCTTCTTCTTTATCACAGTCAATTAAAGCACTTATAAAATCATATTTAATATTTCCTACAAAGTACTGTGACTTCTTCAAGACAAGGTGAGTGTGACCTCATGCTCCTAATTTCCAACAAAGTGATTGGCTTGCTATAAATGATTAAGACAACAAAATTAATGATAGAATGATATCAAGTGCTGAATTAAAAATGCATTTTATTTTAACATCAATCTAATAGAAGAGTTGCCAAAATGGAATAAAGAATTAGAATCTAGCTTTCATCTATATTGATCAAATGTCAAGTTTACTAATTTTACTTTCCTACGTGGTCTACTTGTCTCTCCTCTGTGTTTCTGCTTTTGTTTGTCTTTGTCTGTGTGTATATGTGTGTATGTATATGTGTAAATTTCCATATATCTCTGATACTTACTAAGACATAATGATATCTATATCTATGATAACCTATCATTTACTCTCTCCTTATCTATGTATATGAAGAAACAGCAGATTGCAGATACCATATTCCTTTTAATTATTAAATACTTTAGTGTACATTATCTAAAAATAAGGACATTCTTTTTATTGTTTTAACACAGTCATCAAAAATAAATTTAACAATGAGTTAAAACATATTAATTCATAATCCATAGTAAATACTTCACATCTTACTAGTTTTTTTAATAGTGTCCTTTATGAGTCTTTATTTCATACCAAAACAATAAATTTTCTTTAGTTATCATCTTTCTTGTAGTTCATTTGACTTAGACTTAATTTTTAATCATTTTTCTTTCCTTCTTACTTTCATTACTTTGACATACATTAGAGTATATGCCAGTTACATTATAACATATCTGATGGTTATGTCTTATTTTTACTAATGATTAGAACCACTTTGTGCATTTTTGAAAGGTATTTCTCAAACATTACATTGTATTTACCAAAGTGCATCACATCTATGGGGACATGTTTTATTCTGTTTAGTTTTTATCCAGATGATCACTACTGCTAACTTTTGATCATTTCTTTGAGTGGCATCCTTGATTTCTTCTTTAAAGTAGAAATCAAGCTTCTTTTCATTTTATCTCTTCTCTTTATTTTATCGAGGTATTAATATGTAAGACTTGAGAAAAATTTTTTGAAATTAAATAAATGTTTGTCTTCTCTTACAAATTTTTCATTCTTCCTGAATCAATTACAATGACCACTGTACAATAGTGATTTTCTAATTGCATAATTCCTTATTTACTCTGACAATATTCCATACTCAGTAATAACCCATCTTCCTGACTGATTGATTGATTTTAATATATACACATAGATTTTTGTTCTACTCAATGATATATAATTAATGCAAACTTTTTGAAAATCATATAATGATTTTATATTTGGCAAATGAAATGCTCTTAAATATGCACTTCTTTCCATGTCCTACTGACATTTTATACAAATTCCTTTTTGTTACTTCTCCTCATGTAACAATAGTAAGAGTCAAAAAAATTTTAAGAGAGAAAATACTGTGTTATAAAAATGAATGTTTTTTTGAACCGTAAAAGGTAGACCCAGCAGCCTACTGCAGCTCTAGAATGTCAGTGACTTGAGTCTTTTCCTGACACCACCTTGGTAGCTTGATATCAACCATACCACAGGAATTTTCTTTCTTTCCTTCACTTTTCTCCTGAAGAGAAATGGTTGCCCACACATTGTTAAGCACTTTCAAATCTGTTCTATCATTTTATTCTAGCTGAGTCAGCAAGCTATATAGAACTTAGTGTTAGCTTTCTTTAAAATGCCTCATATCACTCATAGTTCTCCTGTTGTAGAAATCACTCATAGTTCTCCTGTTGTAGAACTGAGTCCTTAGGAACAGGATATCAGAATGAATGGGAAATAAGCAGCAGCTAGCATAGTTTACCTCCTAGGTCATCCTGCCCAAACATGTAACAGAGGAATCATAACCTTTGAATCATCTGGTAAAAACAGGTCATTCTGATTCTGAGCTTGGCTCTTTGGTGTCTCAAAGGGGTGTGTGTCTGGAGCTGAGGAGGTCCCTTCTGAATAGGCAAATGCAATTACCCAGCTTCAATGGATGTAGCTGCCATTTTAGGTTCACTGATTCCTCTTCCCTCAACCCTGTGGCCTCCATGCCAGGTCTTTGTCTCAGTGCAGCCCATCACAGACAACTGCCCTAGATAAATACAAGTTAAAATGCTTGGGTGAATTTGTTCAAGAAAGTGAGGTCTTTATCAAATTCTTATTTAAAATGTGTGTGCCCAACTGGAACATTTATTTATCTCACATTGATAAGCAAGCCTAGGTCTGTTGATCATCAACTCCAATTTTGTTTTGACACAGAAATGTTGACACTGAAACCTGGACTAGGATATAATCACACGCTTTTACCAAAAGGGGGTCCTCAGTGTAGGATTTCTCTAATGTGACAGTACTTGAATATCCTATAGAACTTTAACAGTAATAGCATGTGAAAGGCTTGCTCTATACTATGCGGGGTTGTAGCATTCTTGAACAGATGCAACTTGAAGAAACGTTATGTTCTCAGAAAGGTAGCTGGGAACCAGAAGGCTTTAGACAGACGCTTACAAATGCACACACACACACACACACAAAAGCACTCTGTGGTCTACTGCTTACTATACAAAATAAGTAGTATAAATGGTATATCTAACACATTTTTCTTGTTCCTATTGGTTTTTTTAGTCATATAAACTATATTTTCTTTTATACAATTTATAAAGATACAAAAATAAAATTTTCATTCAACTTGCTCTTATTATTTGTAGGATTGTGTTCTGACATATCTGCTTGTGACAAACAGAGGAACATTAAGGCCTGGCACCTGCTATTAAGTTGGAATTTTTGATGAGGTTCAAAGATGGATCTTCATGACCTGGAAAAATAAATCAAGGTCACCAATTGACTCATGCAAAGTCTTTTCAGCCATTTATATTACAATGTAATTACAGCAAACTGATGTACAATCCCGGAAAAGATGTAACCTGGTCACATTGATACATATGCATTGTGTGATGAATAAATGAAAAGAGAAAAATGTGCCAAGGAAATTGCCTATATTATTCATTGTGAGGAGGTTCTACATATTGTATAAGTGTTTTAAAATAAACATTAGTTTCTGGATCCCCACCCTTCAGTGATATTCAGATTGTCTTGATTTACTTTAATTTTGCTAGTATTAATTTATTATTACTACTTTTATTTGTGCTAGTATTATTACTACTTGCACTTAAAATATTTCTATTTTACCTAATTCTAGAAATGAACATTATTCCACAACTAAAAATATGCTGTCTAAGTACAGTGTTGGAAAGACATCTAGATGCATGCCATCACGTTTTACACCTAACACTTCGCAGAGGGTATGTGGAATATTCCTATGCCGCAATGATGCTCAGAAATTGTAGAAGGAAGGAAAGGCCCTTATCTCTGGAAACTCTTACTTATGTCAGATTTAGACCCAGTCTCATTGAGTTAGTTTTCTAGCTCTCTACTCTAGGAATATTAGTACAATTTTAAAAAGAACAAGAAATTCCATATAGAGCTGTGGATATACTTTCTTACTTGCAATATTTTATCTCTGGGATGAAAAGTGGAGTGGTTGTTGACAGGCAGTTTGTGTGAAATAAGCAAGACATTAATCAAGAATTTTCTATTTTTAAACTATAACAAGGAAATTTTGTACCATTGTTTTTATTATTTCATATATATATATATATATATATATATATATATATATAAATTAGGCTGTTCATTAGTCTTTTAGTTGTTCTTAATCAAGAGCAGCTCCTTCTCCCTAGCTATAGCTGGGAGAAAAAGAAATAAAAAGCAAACAGAGAAAACTCCAGAAATGAAGAAGCGAACATAGGTAATATGGTGTGTACTAAGTTTGACTGAAAGAAGCATTCATCTGCAGGTAGGAGAAAAGGGGAGTATACAGATACATGTAAATAGATGAAGAAACTGCAAAACTAAGCCACATCAGATAATGCAGAATAGCACAAATGGGATTGTATTACTGTTCATTTTCAGTAGTTAATATGCACTTAATAGTGCATATTAGTTAATAGTTAATAGTTAATATTCCACTTTTGTGGAATTAGTTTGGCTCCTGTTCAGTTCTCAGCAATATCAATACTAAATCTCTCATACAGTTGAATAAGTAGGGGATTAACATTTTTCCAGATTCAATTTACTATTTGCCTTAATAGTTGATTTCTTATATTGAAAAAAAAAGTCTGTGGTGACTCCACCGACAAATGATTTCACTTACAGACATGGAGAATTTTAGACATTCTAGGTAGAAAAATTAATTGAGGAGCTTTAAAAAAATCTTTAAAAAGAAAAGATTTCTTCCTGCATTATTTTTTTGTATTTTCAAGCTTCAGATATAATTTTAAAGCAAACTTTTGTGTGTGTGTTTTCAGTATGTAATGATTACTTGTGTGGAGTTGATGTATATAAATGACTCATTTTAATTCCATTTTTTCATTCTCTTTCCCAAGCTTCCCTCCCCATTCCTCCATGTCTTGATCCTTTGCTATTTGAGAAAGACATACCTCCCACTTCCTATTATCTAACTTTTATTTTGCTCTTTGTTTAGAATTTGGGTTTCTCATATCTAAGAAATCATGAGATACTTAAATATTCATGTCTGATTTATTTTACTAAACATTACGGTCTCAAAAGTGTGTCTAATTTCTTAAAAAATGGCTCAAGTTACTTTTCTTTGTGGCAGAGTAGTATGCCATTGTATACATACACCACGTTTTCATTATCTATTTATTAATGAACATATAGACTGTTTCCAAGATTTAGGCTTTATGAATTATGCCACTATAAGCATGGATGTGCATGTATAACTGTAATATGTATTTAACTGTCTTTGCATGATACCTAGTAGAGGAATAGCTGAGTCAAATGGATTTTGTAGTTTTAGTGTTTTTGAGGACTGTGCATACTGTATTTATTTAATATGACATTTGTGATATTTTTGTACAAATGTCATTTTCTGGCTATTCAGGTCAATTTTAGCTTTGTTATGAATTTATTTTAAAAATCACATTAAATACTATTAATTATACCTATTTCTTTTTTATGTAATAAATAGGTGTAACAAAAACATGTATAGCTACCTTGCATCATGTTCTTGAGGCAAGTTCTAGTTTGCTTTGTGTTTTGTCTATAATTTTGATTTTTAGATTTGGCACACTGTATGTAAAATAGAATATCTGCCACTAGTATTCTCCATTCTTCCAGACAGCACTATTAATATGAAAAGCAAACCCTCAAAAACACTGCTACTGCTTTCAGCAGATCATCTTTTAGCCAATCACAATGACAAAATAATTGTACAACCAGTAGACTAGTCAGGCTCCATGGGCACAGGACACCAACTCCGTGGCAGAAACAAATGTGTTCTTAAGAAAGAAACCAAGTAAAGGCATGCTTTTCCACATTGCTCATCTGCCTGGGAATATAGAATGCCTTCTTCAAGCAAATGTCAGAGCACAGTGATTACCATAATTAAAACCTACATATATGGTTCATTTGTAACTGTTTAAAGTTCCAACAAGTAAAGATTAGTTCCAATTGTATGTCTCCATGGTTACTGTGTCCTGAAGATACCACCAAGTTCAGGTGTTATAGATAAAACCCATCTAAAGAAAGTACAAACCTAAATTCAAAGGTTTTGTTTAATTCCTGGAAACATGGTACCAGATCTATTTACTTGCTGTATGCTTTAGAAGAAAATATAAACTCGTTGGCTTCAACTCACTCATTTTTTCTAAACAGGCAGCAGAAAGTGAGAAGGTTTGGGTCTCATGTTTTATAGAGAAGCCAGAAAACATTTCTCCTTCTGTGAGACCCTAGCAATAAAACTGTCTGGAAAGTTACATTAATTATTATGCAGTGAAGGTTGAATTGGCAAGCATCATGTCAATTGGTTCTTGAGCTTACATGGAGTCTTCAAATGCACCAGTGCCTTGAATAGCTGTATGCAGTTACAAATTCCTTGTAGTTTAAGGAGGTTCTTAGATTTTCAGCACCTGAATAATTTAATTTTTAAAAAAGATGCACTGTGTAATTCACCAAATTGCCTCTAACATTAGATTTTTGGTGCAAAGGAAAAATCATATGTGTGTGAGTGTGTGTTCATTTCTTTTGCAAAGAAGTTTAATATAAAGTGATGGTTGCTAATACTTCTATTCATTTAATAACACAGGTAAAGATAAAGATTTACTTTTTAGAATAGTAACTACTAAAGAATACCTCTAGCCTATGTCATTAAGAACTAAACCTGAGGTTAAATTGTGAACACTGAATTTAAGTAGATGTCTGCTTTTTAAATAATCTCCCTTAAACTGTCCTTCATCTTAAATGTAATTAACTTCAGTCACTAAATATTTACATTTTATATAAGAATTTAAAAAGATTTTAGAGTAAAAGCATCTTTTGATTATGCTGACTAATTCAACAAATATTTCTTAAATATCTCCATAACTGGTTGCCTAAGTGAGGGTGATAACTTAACTGAAGATATTTTTAAAAATATATTGGCACTTTTTATGAGATGGCAGTGAATTGGTGATAACACTAGAATAACACTAGCCTGCTAGTCAACGCATGATATTCTGCAGAGTGCATATTATCACCCCTTCCCAGGTAAAGCAGGCAGTTTTCCTCGTTGATAGCTCCGTATCTCCTCTTCTCCACCATCAGAGGAGTTTACTCAGCCATGAGCAGGGACACCGAGGACTGTGGAGCATGTACAGTCTCAAGTGAGTCACACAGACCCACACACTCAGCCTTGTGTGTGATACTTCTGAGGCCTGGTTCACATGGTGTCTCAGAGAATGACTAGAGGGCTCTGCTCCATTTTCCCACCTGGCCATCCCACACTTAACTTGCCCTTTGTTCCCTTTACTTCTTTTCTGTGCCTGTGTCTTTAATTTAAATCACAATACAAAGAGATGAATTCTCTAAAGACTAGCTTTATTCTTTTTCTCTGTGATATTTATATTTAGCTGTCACTGAATCCACTACTGTAAACTCTTCTATTTTGAAAGCATAGGTGACTGTTCTTAGGATCAATCAGAAATGATAGTCAGCAAATATGCCTGGTTTTTACTAAATCCTCTTAATTAATACACACATAGATACTACTGGCTGCCCCAAACTTAAGTTATATTAAGAAATGAACAGTATATGATTACATAACAGAGTAAGAAAACAAAATAGAAATTGTATGGTGGCAGAAGGAGGATATTATTCGACATAGATATCTTGATAACATATCAAAATGAGTATATCATATGGAAAGAAGAAAGAAAATACTACAATAAAAGTCACATGAACTTAAGTGGCAACAGGAGGAAATTGTTTATGAAAAAGGCACATACATATACACATATATACACATATGTAACACTGGTTCCAGAAAACATATTTGCATTATAACATAGTTATATTAAAGCTACAGAAAGTTAAAATGTATTTAATATGCTACTTAATTTCCTGCCATTTTTTGAAATTCTGTATCATTTCTATACTTTTTTCTATTTTGTATTTTAAAATAAAAAAATTGGAAAGAAAAAGAATTTGAGAAATGGTAAAAAAGAAATTAGATAATTGTATAATAAGTTTTGGGCAAAAATGTTTCAAATCATTAATTTGCTTAATGTGACGCTCATGCTGGCAGTATGTGAAAAATGCTGTAATGTAGATCGCATTATTTCCTGATGATGTTCAGCAAATGTGATTTAGCTGCATTTAGGGTTTTCAGCACACTTAGATTTAAAAAATATGTTTACATCATTGCACCATTTAAAATTTAGCAACCAGTCATTACTGAGAATCTTAGTTAAATCTTTCTAAAATACCCAATCATTTATTCAACAAAGATTTATTGAGTACAAATTATTATGGTTTCCATGTTGAAAATCTATTGATATGCAACCAAAGATATAATTGATGCATTCACATACATATACTCTAATAAGTAATAGTGAAATTAATCAAATGGTCATATCAATGGGTGTATGGTTAGACTTGTATAATTTATGTGGAAGTTATACTTTATATGTTAAAGACATGTAACACTAGGGTTTGACCCATATAGTAGGTCCAGGGAAGGATCTATAAAGAAGTGACATTTGAGCTAAAACTGAATGATTGATAGATAAATAATTTTAAATGAAGTGTAGGAGTAAAAGAATCAGAAAATGACCAAAGCTGCCTTTTGAAAAAAACATTTGCTTGAGATGTGTAAGACTGAATGTATTACCAGAGCTGATGCTACCAATCAACTGGGAGATCTTGGTAAAGATACTGCAAAAGGAAAGAGTGATAGCTTGAGTAGGAGAAACAGTTATAGAATCTGAGTGTGATGTTGCACTCAAGAAAGAGTGATATATATATATGGATTGGAAAGAAAAAAGGAAGGAAGGAAGGAAAGAAAGAAGAAAGAAAGAAAGAAAGAAACAGAAAGAAAGAAAGAAAGAAAGAAAGAAAGAAAGAAAGAAAGAAAGAAAGAAAAGAAAGGTTTCAGAACCCTGAAAGCTGATAAAGGACATGAGGATCACCAAGCTTCAGTCCAGCCCATAAAACTTAGAAAATTATGAGGACGTGTTTAAAAACTAAAAGGGTTAGGGATGTAACTCAGTATGAAGGCCCTGAACTCAATTTTCAGTATAATGAAAAAGGAAAAGAAACAGAGAATGACTGTTGGTTTTCTACATGTTATATCTAGGTAGATTGTTGTAGTACAATACCATACAGAAGAAGAATAACTGTAAGATAACTCTTTGCATGTGAATTCTGACTTTTTCTTGATACTGAGTAGTCAACAAGATATTGAAAGGGAGCTATCACTAGACTTGCGAACAAGCATGGGCCTGGAAACTGGAGAACAGAACTGGTTTGGAGATGATCAGCACCATAGAGATTTGTAATTGGTTTTGATGGTATAGCATAGATTGGTGTGAAAGAAAGTGTAGGATGTGATGAGAAAAAATCTGGGAGTTAAAGCACCCTTGAAGATCTCTGATATTTAATATTTAGACAGTGTTGAAAACAAAACAGGAAAAATAAGTGAGGTAGAGGGAAAACAGAAAAGGTATAATCATAGCATCTAAGGAAAAAGAGGGTTCTGAGAAAGTTTAAATTACACATTCTGCTGATAGGTGAAAGTTTGAGTTGCCCACTTGCTTTGACATCAGGTATGTGAAAAAGGACTGAGGCAAATCTTGCTATGACTACTGTGTATTCACTCTAGACTAGCATCAAGTTTGTAAAAATCTCTAGCATCGTGACCCTGCAGAAATAACGTCAGGACTAAGTGAGAACTGTTTGGCTAGTTCTTAGCAACAAATGAAATTTTCATTAATGAAAATTTCAGCAAGGAAAGAGGAGGATTTGGTTGTACTTACATCTCTATGACCTCCTCCATACTCTTTCTAACAAAGAGAAATTGAAATTCTGGTTTGTAACTTTAACATAATGTGGTGAATCTGTGTAGCATAAAATGACTCCTTGAGGAATTCAAGCAGCTAAAGATTCATACAGCCGTGACAGTGCTCATTATGGTTAAACCACATTTATTGAGCACCTTAAGGGAGGGAGCAATAGCCCTGCACTCAAGTATTTCCCACATGCCATCCACTCATATGTTACACTATCATATCTACTTTGTAGGGTTTTCTCTCCTCTCCCTGATAGTCCATGGCAATTTCAATTTGGGCCAAGTTAAATAAACTGTGAAGATTTCAAATGGTGGCCTGTGACTAAAAATCATTCCCTTTGCCCTACACAAATTTTAATTTGTTGTTTTAATCTGTTATGAAGCTATTTTTTTTCTTTTTCTGTAATAAAACTTTAATTTGGTGGAATAGGTAGATTCTTTACACAGTTTCCAATGCTGATGTGTATTTGCTATGTGTATTTAGCTCTAGTCTGGCAAATGTGCTAACTTTTGTGCCTGTTTGACATAAGCATATTCACCGATGCACTCAAAATAATGTTTTACATTGGTCTCTGTACCTCTAGAGTCCAACTAAATCACCTGAGAAGTTTGTTAAAACCAGTCACCTCAGCATTCAGTGCCAGGAGTTCTGATTCACTAAGTCTTCTCTGGCATTCAAAAATATCAATTATTAAAAAACTACTGACATAATTCTGGCTTTTACTGAGCACTTAACACAGGAAGCATAGTGACAGGATTATTGTCTATCCTACGGGATATACTGGATCTGAGTCCTTGCTCTGTCACTTAGTGTCTGTGAGACATTAGTTCACCTAGACTTAAGTTTTCTTGTATGTAAAATGATATACAAAATAATAATCACATCACAGTTTTGTAGTGAAGATGAAAAGGTCATGTAAAACTCTCAGCACTGTGCCTTGTACACTCTAAATAGATGAGTTCCTTCCAGAGCAGGGTCTATTACAGGAATTGGTTGTAGTTGCTTAGGAAAGATGATTTTAGGAAACACAAGTAAGGAAGAAAAAGAGAAGGGAGAAAAGCTAAACTGGGATGAATTAATGATCTAATGGGATTTAACACCAGAGAAGGCATTCCTTAGAATACCTTAGAATGGTCCAATTAGAGAAGGTATGTATGCTGGGAATTTTATCCACCAATTCTGTTCCTATTAGTTAAAACTGCTGAACAGAGATACACTGACCTCACTTCGGGGTTGTGACTGTAGATAGCGATCAGTGCTCTTTGGCTTTAGAGAAATATTTCTGGCCCAAGCAGAAACATGACTAGAAACTTGACAGGGATCCTAGCAATGTTTATCAGCCTGTCAATTAGTTATGTGATAGATTTATCACAGACATTTACTACAACTGGTTAATCCAAAGACATATTATATACTCAGTAAATGTTAGTCATATTTATTCACTGGATCAGGTTCATTACTTGCTTAATTTATTTACTATGAGGAAAACAATTTTTAATATGCCAATTTTCTAGAAACATAGCCAGATATTTTTATTAACATTAAAATGTGCAATTTCATATTTAGAAGAAGCATTCATGCTTTAAAACTAAGTTGTTTTTTAGCATAGTTATCTCTTCTTCAATGGGGGTAAATTTGGATGGTGGTAAGAGAGAAGACATATATATTCCAGAGTTTAAGTTTGATAAATATTTATGGGAATGGCAGCACATTTATATAAAATTATATATTTATTAAAGATTTTCACTCATGTGAGTTAGGATTCCTATCCTGTGCACTCAATTTATATTTGTGGATTAAATTGTGTGACCTAGGATTAGGCTGACCTAAACTTTTCTTTTCATCTCTTTTCTCTTGACACTGTACTATCCTGTAATTTCTTGAGCACTGGCTATGTAATTCAGGTTCATAGCCTTTTACAAAGAGCTCATACCTCAGTCTAATGAAAAAAAAAGTACAAATTACATATTTAATGAATTGTTTATTCAAATAATCTTTAAATTATAGAATTTAATACTTACCTGTTGTTTTGAGTCAAAGAAATAACTTCATTCCTAATGAGCAAATTAGTTTTTTTCAAAATGTTTAAGAATACAGAGAAAAAGAATAACAAAATTATGTTTTGAAGCTATTTAAAGCCAGAGAATTTCAGAAATAACTAATAGTCATTAACCTCTTATGAATTTTTGGCAGATATTGGCAAAAATACTTACTATGTCCATTTCATAAGAAAGAAAATTGGGAGAATAAAAAGAAGCATGAGAGAAGCCTAACTTACTGAATGATCTTTTGTGACAAAAATAATTACTTGAAAATATCAACTTGTTATATAATTAGTATCATGGAGCAATACAATGCAATATATTCCTTATGAGATCTTTTCATATTCCTGCACAGAACTGAAACAATAGCCCCGAAGGAGCATTTTTACCTAAAAGATGATTTTGCTTGGATGGAGAGGTGAAATCACTGATATGCTGAGGAGTGATTTTGAAGTGCGAACTGGTGCTGGGCCTGCACTTGGGCAGAGCAGACCAGCTGCGCTAGTTGTTCTGTTGGAGGAGACACCTGCTGAGCTGGTAGCTGGCATGTGTTCCTTAATTTCTTGAATTATCATATCCTTATAATCAGCTTCTGAGCCATGACACCATTATAAAGGCTGAACTACTAGACTCCAGGAGAGTTTCTAGGAGGTGTAGTCTGAAGTGGAATATTTTATTTAGCCTCTTATCATTTGATGAAGTGAATTTATACATATATGAATATACACATAGAGTTTTATGTTTGTCTTACCTAAGCCATAAGCCTCTTATGATAATTTATCATAATGAGGTTTAAGACCCCCAGATAATCTTCAGATAGGTAAGAAATATTATCTCACTTAAGAAGCTGAATCAGAGAAAACATATTTGGATTGTGGATACTCTAAGAGAAGGAATTATACATTTCACAGATACATGGCACAGTTTAAAATAATGAATACACTTTTAACTGAAAGTGTCAATGATATTGCTTTCATATTTTAATGATTATTTTTATAAGAGTGACAGGTCAAGTCACCTAGTCCATTATAATCATGTTTTGATGTAGCTCTAGCATGCTTTTTAATCTCTTCCATATTTTTTTCTCTTACATATTTTTTAAAACTTTAAAAAAAATTTTTGGTACTGGAGATCAAACTCATGACCTCACATTTACCAGGCAGGCTTTTGAGCCACTGAACTAAATCCTCAGTGCTCTTCCATATTCTTAAATAAGTAGCTTCTATTTTATTGCTTGCATTTTAGCATTTCATAAAGATGCTATTGACTTTTGCAATTTGCACTAATTCCAAATTTCCTGTCCAGAAAATGAACTATATTTATTAGGAAGGCTAAGTCATATTTCCTAGAACATTGTGATAGTTTTAGAAAATGTCGTCAGTCTTCTTTCTGTTGTACTTTTCAGTTGAAATTACTCATAAGACTAACTTACATCATCTAAAATGCAAAGATTTCAGCCATGGAAGAGACAGAAGATGTGGTGATATAAACAGACGAGATTTCAGAAAAAGAGCATATATTTAGGAAAAGGTATATGCTTGAATGAGTAATACACTGGGTCTGAAGTGGCAATGGACTTTCATGTGGAAGAATCAGCAGGTCATTTCTTCATGCTCTACTGATGCAAATATTGATTCTCTGAAGCAAACTAATAATTTTTACTTTTCATATTTGTAATAACTTCAATGCATGAGCAAGAACTAATCAATTTGATGATAGAATTTAATACAAAAAATGATATGCAGCAAAATAAAACTCGAACATTTGTATATCCATGTTGCAGTGTCCTTGTATTAGCTGTGCACGAAGGTGACAATATTACATTTTCTGGGCCAAAGTGTGCATTTATAGGATGATGATTCATATGTCTATATTTTCAGAGGAGAGTTCTTTCTATAACCAATTGAATGGTACATATACATGCTGACAAATCTTTTATGCAAAGTATACCATAGAGACATTTATGCTTACCATCCATCCAATACCTATTCCTCTTGTAGTATCTCAGTGATGAGCATACAAAAAATATAAAATCAATATTCGAGAGAGTATTTTTATTTTTAAAATTTTTTTTATTTTAAAAGGGAGTAAAATCAAACACAACAGAATGGGACATAAGAAAGCATAAACTTCAAAGCTAGACAACCAGAGATCTTCACTATCTGTCATAATGTCTCTTGTTTTCTTCCAAATGGTTGTCCTCATCTTTGCATATGGAGAGCTCATACTAAATAACGTAGCCAATCTTTTTACAAGATGTGTAGTTCATTGGCTCCCTTGCTAGGCAACGGAGAGGGAGAGGGAGGGGGGACACGGGATGGGGGACAGGACGACATGAGATGTCTGATTCTCAGGCCACACGCAGGCAGGATCACAGTAGCCCCCCAGAGACGGGAAGAGTTCCCAGCTCTCCCGGCACCCCAAGTCAACTGCACCGTGTAGGCCCCGATGCGCCAGGGTCTCTCTCCTTCAGGCTGCCACACTCTCAGCCGCTGCCCAGAGAGGGGTGGAGCTCCTTGTTCTCCCAGCACCCTGAATCAACCACATGGTGCAGGTCCCGATGTGCCAGGGTCTCCCTCCTTCAGGCTGCCAAAAGTCTGCTACATTCTCAGCTGCTCCAGAGGGGGGGTTCCTTTTTCTCCCAGCACCCCGAGTCTGTGCAGGTCCCCACATGCCAGGGTCTCTCTCCTTTGGGCTGCTGAAAGTCGGCCACACTCTCAGCCGCCCCCAGAGAGGGGGGGAGTTCCTTATTCTCCCGGCACCCCAAGTCAACTGCACTGTGCAGGTCCCAATGCACCAGAGCCGAGAGAGTATTTTTAAATTATAGATTTTCTTTTCAAAAGAAGCATGTGTGCAAAATACAATTTATTTTCCTCTTTAGTTTTCATTTGGAAGTTGCTCCCAAATAAGACTATAGTTTATCATTTCTTATTTTTACTGCAAATAGATATTGTGATCCTTGCTCTCAGATTCAAAAGCATAGGCAAGGAACCTTATGTTTCTTTTCCATGCTAAACAAACAAAACAAATTTAGTTGGTCTTTATTTAGGATGTCCTCAATCATAGATCAATGGTTCAAATTTCAACCAGTAAATTTTCCCAGATGGAACTCGATATTCTGTCTCCACCATGTTCCAGGAGCAAAAAATTTTGTACCTAATAAAAAAGCATCATATGTTTTTGTATGAAAATATAGAAAAATGAAAACCAAAATTCTTATTTGACTTGTTTATTTATCTATCTGTTTCTGTGTGCTACTCCCATTATTGTTCTGAGTGTCTTGGAGAACTTCAATTAATTTATAGGGTGAAGAGGGCACAGTCTATTAGCCAGGTTGATACAGACCCAAGACAATTTATGGATGCCATCAATAAGCATGTCTCTTCCTACTTTAAACTTATTTCAGTGTAAAAAGCCATAGCTACTAGAGCCAGACTGAAAAAAAAAAAAGAGAGAGAAAAGAGAAAAGGGGGCTGGGAATTTAGCTCAGCGGCATAAGCAACTGCCTGACGATATTGTGAGTTTGATCCCAAGAACAACAACAACAACAACAAAAAAGTAAAAGAAAACCTAAAATTAAACATTTTAGAACACAATGGAGAATTCCTATGCTGTAAAGAAAAACTTGAGTCATTTGTAAGACAAAAGATATACCTTGAGACAATAATGTTAAGAGAAATAAATCTGACATATAAGCTTTTTTTTTATTTTAAAGAGGGTAAAACAAAACAGAACAAAACAGAACAAAGCAGATCAGAAGAAAACAATGCAAGTGACAGGATTTCAAAGCAAGACAACTGGAGATTACAGCGGTTATCATAATGTCTCTTGTTTTCTTTGAAACAATTGTCTATATCTTCACACACAATGAATTCAAACAAAAAATTAGCATAAAACTGATAAAAACAGAAGACTAAAAGATTTACAGGCCTTCAAAACCAGACAATAGGAAAATCAGCAATGGCTACCATAATATCTTTTGCTCTCTTCAAAATAGCTGTCCATACCTTCATATATATTGAAATTAAATAACACAAAACAGACTAAAACCACTTTAAACAAAGAGTAAAAGTATTACTGGACTTCACAGTATGATGATGGGAAATCAGCAATGGCTACAATAATTATAAGCTTAAATATTGCATAAGTTCTTTTCTATGAAAATCTCAAATTATAAATAAAGAAAACAACAATGGTGGATAATAGTAAGTAGAAAAGTAGAACATTCTCATATGAGAAGAGGATCAAGAGATGCAGGGAGGCATAGAAAGAAGAAGGGAAAGGGAATGCAAAAGGAATTGAGGGTTCTCTGGGAACCCTCAGTGAGCCTCTTGGGGACAGAGAAGCTATGCCTAGAGGCCCTCCTACACCTGCACAGCATCTCTGAGGCCCAAGGGGACTGGAAACTCTGTGCCCAGGGACACATAGTTATCTGAGAACCCACAGTGAGGCTCTTGGGGAGTAGCAAGCTGTGCTCAGTGGCCAGCCCACACCCAGACACCATGTTTGAGGCCTATGGAGATTGGGAACCTATGCCCAGGGACCCACAGTCACCCAAGAATCCTTAGTGAGGTTCTTGGGGACTGGGAAGCTACACCCCATCCTGTCCACACCCAGATAGCATCTCTGAGGCCCACAGGGACTGGGAGTCTAAGCCCAGGAACCCACAGTCACCCAGGAACCTTTGGTGAGTCTTGCAAATACTGGGAAGTTGCATCAAGTGATTTTTATACACCCTGGAACACTCAGTTGAGGCTCATAGGGACAGGGAAGATGTGCCCTGCAACCCACACAGACCAGGAACCATCTCTGAGGCCTTCAGGGACTGGAAACCTGTGCCTAGCAACCTGGTCATCCAGAAACATTCAGTGAAGCCCATAGGGACTGCGTGTCTATGCCCAGTGACCCAGAACCAACAACAAACCTCAGTGAGACCTGCTGGACAGCCCACAAAAATGGGAAGCAACTAGGGCTTGGCATCCAACTGATTTGGAGGAACACAGGAAAATGCCAAATGAAAGAAGAAAATGCAATCTCAAACTTCCAGCCCATCCAGATCAACTCCAGGAGACATAGACATGGATGAATTTGGAAATAACACATCTGAAATCTCTGAAATGATAGAAAGGGAAGTAAAGAAACAACTCCAGAAAACTATAAAGAAAATCAGATCAGAAATCATCACTCAGGTAAGAACAAAAATGATAAACTTAATGAAAGAATTGTTGAATATATCCAAAGAAGGCATACACAAAAAATTGAGAAGCATAGGAAAGTGATAGAAACCTTCAATGAGCAACACAGGAAACAATTAAAATACAAGAAATAGATCCAAGGAGATACTCATGAAATCAAAAATTCCATTGAAAACTGGCAAAACCACATGAATGAAACTGAAGAGATACTCTCAGACCTCAAAGACATGATTGTACCTAGTGATCGTGAAAAGAAAGAGCTCTTAAAAAATAACCAGGAATCAGGAACTAACAATTCAACAGCTGCAAGATGATGCAAAGAGAAACAATATAAATTTGTTAGGTGTCAGCCAAAATTAAGGAGACAACACAAATGATATAAAAAGACTATTTCCCATATAAAAACTAATACCAGAAAATTTTCCAAACATGAGAAAAAAAACCTGACATATTGATAAGTGAGGCATATAGAATCCAAATAGCCATAACCAAAGTAAATCTACAACTCCATATATATTAATCAAGATCCTAAAAATTCAGCATGAGAACAGACAATTAAAGACAATTAAAAGAAAAGAAACAGATCATCTATAAAGGAAAGCCTATCAGAGTCATGGCAGGCTTCTCAACAAAAACTATCATCAAATCAAGAAGAGCTTGGAGTGAAGTATTTCAAGTACTGAAAGAAAACAATTTCTAACCCAGATTGATGTACCCTGAAAAACTATCTTTTAAAATCAATGGAAAAATAAGAAAATTCCTCTACAAAGAACAACTGAAGAACTTTATGACAACCCAACCAACTCTACAAAGTGTACTGAAAGATATTTTAGAATGAGATAGAGATGACAAACTTCCAAGAACAAAGACAGAAAACAAAAGCAACCAATGAGCAGGAGAAGCAATTAAATATGGGTAAAAAGTAGGAAACCAACTACAGAAAGATAGCATGACAAAGATATGCCAATACATATCAGTTATAACCATTAATGTAAATGGCCTCAATTAACTAACCAAAAGAAACAGACTGTCAGACTGGATTAAGAAACAAAATCCAACAATATCCTGTATACAAGAAACACATTTAACTCAAAAGGAAATTCATAGACTGAAAGTCAAAAGAAAATAATGCTTCGTGAAACAGGAAACCAGAAAAAAGCAAGGGTAGTGTTTCTGTTTGCAAATAATGTGCACTTCAAACCAAGAATGATCAAAAGAGATAAAGAAGGTCACTACATACTGGTTAGAGAAATATATATATATACTCACACATACACACACACACACACATACACACAAAATGTGGGAGCATCCAGTTATATGACAAATATTAAGAAGTATGAAAAATCAAATAAACAATGATACATTTATGACGGGAGACCTTAAAACTTCATTGTCACAAAGAAACAGATCAAAAAAGATCAACTAGACAAAAAAATCACCAAAGAAATAACAGAATTGAATCAAACTTATGAACAAATGGATTTAGTAGATGCGTACAGAGAATTTCACTAACAATATCAGAATACATATTCTTCTCAGCTGCACAAGGGACATTCTCTAAAACAGACCATATACTAGCCCATAGAACATACTTAAGTAAATGCAAAAGAATTGAAATTATTCCATGCATATTATCTGATGGTAGTACCATGAAATTGGAAATTAATGACAAAAGAAATCACAATAACCCCATAAACACATAGAAACTAAATAATATCCTCTTGAATAATCAATGGGTCACAGAGGAAATTAAAGAAGTAATTAAACAATATCTACAAGCAAATGAAAATGCAAATACAACTTATTGGAATCCATGGGGCATGATGGGGCAATCCATGGGGCAAGAAGTCCTCAGAGGGAAATTTATTGCAATGAACACTCAAACCAGGAAAACAGAGTGAACACAAATAAACAACCCAATGCTACATCTCAAACATTGAGAAAAAAGAAGAGCAAGTCAAGCCCAAAGCCAAAAAAAGGAAGGAAATTATAAAGATCAAGTGGAAGTTAGTACAATTGAAACTAAGAAAACAACACAAAGAATTAATGAAGAGTAGGTTCTTGAAAGAATAAATGAAATTAATGAGCCTTAGCCAAACTTATAAAGAAACAAAAGAAAGACAAAACTCAAATTCATTCAATAAGGAATGAAAATGGTGAAGTCACTACACATCCTGTGGAGATACAGAAGATCATCAATATTTACTTTAAAAACCTGTACTCTCATAGGTATGATAACACAGAAGAAATGGACAGATTACTAGAGACATGTAAACTATCAAAACTGGATTAAGAAGATGTAAAACTGCCGAGTAACTCAATTTCAGTTAATGAAATTGAAAATGTACTTAAAAATTCACCCACAAAGAAAGGCACAGGTCCTGGTGGGTTCACTGCTGAATTCTACAAGAAATTTAGGGACGACCTAGCACCAGTACCTCTCAAACTCTATGCAATTGAAAAGGAAGCATTTTTATCTCATTTCTAGAAGCAAATATTACCCTGATATGAAAACCAGAGAAAGACCTAAACAAACAAGAGAACTACCAGTAAATATCCCTAATGAACATAAATACAAAAGTCCTCAATAAAATAGTGGCAAATAGAATGCAGTGAATCATCAAGAAGATTATATACAATGACCAAAGGGATTCATCCCAGGAATACAGAAATGGTTCAGCATACACAAATCAATAAACCTAATACACCATATCAACAGAATGAAAGATAAAAATCACATTATCATCTCCATGCAGAAAAAGGTCTTAATAAAGTTCAACACTCATTCATGATAAAAACTCTTTGGAAAATTAAAATAGATGATGTTTACCTCAATCTTAGAAATACCATATGTGATAAAGCAAAATGAACATCTTACTAAATGGACAAAAACTGAAAGCTTTCAAACTAAAATCATAAACAAGACAAGGATGTCCACTATCACCAGTCCTATTCAACATAGTTCTGAAATGTTAGCCAGAGCAATTAGAGAAGAGAGAGGAATAAGGATAAAGTAAAGAAGAAGTGAACTTATCATTATTTACAGATAGCATGATACTCTAGAGAAGACCCCAAAAACTGCACTGAAAGAGTTCTATATCTAATAAACAAATTCAGTATTGTAGCTGAATACAAAGTCAACACTCAAAAATCAATATATTCCTGTACACAAACAACAAACTCACTAAAAGAAAAATAAGGGGAAAGCATACCTTTCACAATAGTATCCAAAATATGAAATATTTAGGAGTCAGTCTAGCAAAGGAAGTAAAAGATCTATACATTGAATATCATAGTACTTTGAAGAAGAAATTCAAGAGGATTTCAGAAACTGGACAAACTGTCCTTGTTCATGACTAGGAAGAACAAACATTGTGAAAATGGCCTTTCTTGCAAAATTGTTTTACATATTTAATGCAATTCCAATCAAAATACTATTAATATACCTCACAGATCTAGCGAAATCATTCATAAAATTCATATGGAACTAGAAGAGACCTAGAATAGTAAAGGCAATTCTGAGAAACAAAGGAAAGGCAGAAAGCATCAAAATCCCTGACTTAAAATTATACTACAAACCTACTGTGATAAAATCAGCATGATACTGGCAAAAAAACAGACCAGAAGATCAGTTTAATAGATAAGAAGATACAGCCACAACTACAAACACACTCAGCCACCTTGTCTTTGAAAAAGGGACCAAACACATTCATTGGAAGAAAGACAGCCTCTTTAACAAGTAGTGCTGAAAAAACTGTTTCCATATGCCAAGTACTAAAACTAAATGGATATCTATTACCATGCACTAAACTAAAGTCAGAATGGATCAAAGATCTAAATATTAAAACAGAAACACTAAATCTACTGGAAGACATATTAGGTAGAGCTCTTGAAGACATAAGGGCAGGTAGAGAGTTCATGAAAAAAAATAAAACTGCACAGGAAATACTTTCCAGAATCAACAACTGAGATCTTATCTTATTAAAAACATTTTGCACAGCAAAAGAAATCTCCAATAGAGTGAAAAGAAAATCCACAAATAGGGAAAAAAAATCTTAGCCAACTCTTTCTCAGACAAAGGACTTCTATCTAGAACATATAAAGAATTTAAAAAGATCAACACTTCAAAATTCAAAGACCCAATCCAAATATGGGCATCTGATGCACATTTCTTAGATGCACATTTCTCAGATGGCATAAATACTTGAAATGGCATAAATACTTGAAAAAATGTTCAGCATCATTGATCATTAGAGAAATGCAAACTAGAACAACACTGAGATTCCATCTCACACAAGGAAGAACGACCAAATTCAAGAAATCAACCAATAACAAATGCTGGAGGGGCTGGAAGGGCTCTTCCCCACTGCTGGGGGGAGTGTGGGCTGGTGCAACCACTATGGAAATCAGTGTGAAGATTCCTCAAAAAGCTAAGGTTAGATGTCCCATTTGACCTAACTATTCCACTTCTGGGCATTTTCCCTGACAAACTGAAAACATCATACTATAACAATATATGTGCACCTATGTTTATAGTAGCACAGTTTGTAATGCTAAATCTTAGAAACAACCTAAATGCCCATTAATTGAGGAATGGATGAAAACGACATGATATTTTTATACACCAGAGTACTACTCAGATATAGAGAAGGACTGCATCAAGGCTTGCAAAGATAAATAGATGAGACTAGAGACCATATTCATAAGGGAAATAAATCAGACTCACATATGTAAATACCATATTGGCTCACTATTATAAGAATCTGAAAGAGAAAATAAGATACCAATTCTATGGTAGATATTGTGAAAGGATAAGAAACTGCTCAAAGGGGAAAAGTAACAGAGATTGGGGAAAGGAGAAAAGAAGAAAGGGAGAAAGAAAAAATATAAATTTGTTTATATATACAGAAAATAGCTAAAATGATTATACTACTAATTGTCTTAGTTCTTGGAAAAGAATAGTTAATACTTATATGATTAGATTAGCTTTGCAAGTCTATATCTATTAATCTAAGCAACTATTTTAAAGATACCAAAATGCAATATTTCACTATTGTTAAATTCCCATGCTCTTGTTTTGAAAGTGTATATCATTACTGTTTTGAGTTTTTTGTTTTTCTTGTTTTTTGTGTGTCTCTTGTTGTATATTTTTCTTTTCTGTGGTTTTTTGTTCTCTTTAAATAAAAATTTAGTAATTGGAATGTGTTGTATACATGAATCAATTGGAGTAATTTAGTAATTGGAGTGTGTTATGTACATGAGCCATTCTAGTGCACGTCCACACTAGAATGTAAACAAACAAGTATTAATAAGAAATTTCTAAAAGCACAAAACCATTTTGTATCTAAATTGATCCTGCACCCAAATATATTGGGGACTTGGAATTTGTTTGTAGGTATTATGTATTTATTTGTGTGAAATATGAATATTGTACCATAAAATTCTTCAACAACAAAAACCAAATGAATGATTTCTCTGTTAATACAATATCTGTAACAATTACTGTCACTTTTCAGTTACACTATTGTCACTATGACAAGGATAAATATGATGCAGTGGGTAGTCCTTTGGAGTAGGACCATACCTGATTTTTTTCCAGGTTGTGGCACTAGATAAACGTGAAACTTGAGTAGATTGCTTCACTTGTCAATAAATAGAGGTCATAAGTTTAACCATTAGAGTTCGTCAAAATTAGATACCATACACTTACATAATAGTCTTTGAACAGCGGCTCCAATTCAGCCCTAACTGGGAGGTAGTGTTCATTCTCCAATCTAACCTAGTTTTCATTTAAAAAAAAATTATAATAATTATGTTCATCGTGGAAAGTTGTTACATGTTATATGTATACAATGCATCTTAATGTTTTTCTGTCCTCCCTTTCTCCTCCCATTTCTCCTCACTCCTTCCATCTCTTGATCTCCTTTCTTTTGCAAAGAATCTCTCTCTCTGTTTTCTTTTATCTACCTTTTATTTTTTCTTCTTAATTTAGTTATATGTTGAATTTTCAATCTAAGCTGACTTTCTGCAAGGCTCCATTTCCCTAGTATTTTGCAAAGGTCTCATTGATGCCTTTTGTGTTTATTTGGAGTTTCGCTATTGTATTGTAATAATTTTGGTGTATTAATATAGAAAGGTCTCCGGCCTGTCTGGTCTTGTGGCTGTTGCTAGGGCAGCTGTTGTTTTTTGAATTACATTCTCTACTTGATTTCTTCACACAGTATTGTGCATGATATTGCTATAGTGAATTTGTATGTCTTTTTTCCGTTCTTGAATTCTATAACTAACAAATTTACACTTTCTCCTTTGTAAAAGCTTTTGAATTCTTTTCAAATCTGGCAACTAATTATGTCATTCATTTCTTGCATATTTTTATCTTTCTTTTGTTTTATTGAAGTACACATTCTCACTATTAAACATACTAACTCAGAAAAATTGTATAGAGCAACTAATTTACATACAATACCCAGGAATCACAAACTGTAGTATTGAATTTTGTCATACAAACAAACACATGCACACACACCCATACAAAAATAAAGAACAATCATAAAATTAGATATAAGGCTGTAAGAATTTTTTCAGATTTAAATGAAATTATAACATTACAAATGAGCTTAAAACTATATAAGATAATGTTACTTCTGTATGAAAATGAACAGAAGAAAAAACTGGAGCTAATTCTGTACATACTAAATGCTTTATTGATTTTTTTCTATGCCCAAATATGTTTTTTCTAAAATTTTCTAATATTAATGTGAGATATCTTTGAAAAGATGGAGTCTTGATGGAGTCTTTATTTTTAAACTATGTATTTCCTACTAGCATCCTAGTAGAATTTTTCTAACACGTCACTTCAGTGAGGATTTAGCTATTCAAAAGTTCTGGGATTTTTTTTTTTTTTTGGTGCAATCTCCTGTTTTTCAGTTTTTTGCTGAACTCCTGGATTTCTCTTGTTCCCCTATGTGGCATTTGACACTCAAGGTCTTTGGTTGTTAAAATGTTGAGGTGTACTGCCAGCAGCTTTAGTTACTATTTTTGTTGTCCTGCTCGACCTTAGTTTTTAGCTCCTGAGCGCTTCATTCAGTTTGTTTTGCTTTCAGCTGTGCATTTTAAAATGTTTCTAATAATTTATATAGCACTCCTACATGTTTTAGGACTGAATGATTTTTTAGATTACTTAGACTTTCATAGTAGTGGAAATAAAATTACCCATTACTCTTTCATCTTAGTCAACTCCAACTCTAATTTTGCTTCCTGTTTTTACTTAGAATTATTGATTCAGAACCTTAGAAATGCTATTCTGCATTTTCATCATTTATTTTTTTCTTTTTCCCCTCTCTAATAATATTATAAGTCTCTCTCTCTTTCTTTTCTTCTGTCTCCCAATCTGTTCGTTTAGCCTCACTTTTTTCTGTATTGTGAATTGGACTCGATCTCTTTCTTTTAATTCTCATTTAAAAATTTTAAATCAGGATTATGTTGATTGAGAATCACAGAGATGTCACTCCAGCTGCTACTTTTAATTTTTTACTATAGGGCAGAGTAAGGAACAAATAATTTTTAAAATGTTAAGATGAGCTATACTAAGTAAAAGTTCATAAAAAAGGACAAATGATTTTAGTTTACATATTGCTGACTAAAATATTTTTCATATCTTGTTATGAGATAGACAAATATATACTTTATGAATTCTACAGGCAAAAATTAAATTTTCATTTCTAAATAAATGAAAAGAAGGTTTTGAAACAGGCTTCCCTGTCACATTTCTCTTATAAGAATGAATGCTTTACAAGAAAAAGAATAAAGGGCTCCCTGTGACCCCAAATCTTGTCCTTCAGAAAAAATCGTCTTACAGAACACATCCTTATGAGACTGATGGTCTACCTACTGCACTAACTGGGCACCTAGACATGTTTTTCTTTAGAATGTTTTTCTTCACAAATGAGTGAAGAATTCTAATTATTATTTCATCAACCTTAGAATAGTTATATCCTGTGAGTCTTAAGATCCTGAGCTCCAATGCTTTTAATGTAAAACCTCAGTTTTATTGTTTAGATAGCACTTGTTAAGATTGACCCAAACAAAGAGTAAGTGACTCCAGTAATCAATGGATACTTCTGGAGGAAATTTTCCTAAATCAACCAGCATTGTTGGAGTATTTGAGCAATCTAAAGGAATTTAGTTACACGTTGGTCACACTTCATTTTACCTTCTCACCTAGTTCTTATCCTGTTATTACTGCATTCCTGAGTGATACACATTTGTTCAATTTCAGAAGAGAGAGAAAAGTAAACATACATCAGAAAATTCTCTGTGCTAGTACCAGAATTATTTTCTTGTTTTAAAGAAGTGAAATTTCTACATGCCTTTAGTGGGTATATACTAGGAAATACGGAGAAAATAATACTAAATTGTATACTATATATAAAAATGTTCCCTGTAATTGTTGCTAGGTCTTAGGATAAGGAGTTACATAGATGATTCTTTGTACAGTTTTCTGCTAAATAGTATTATCCTGTGTCACAGGTGAAGAAACAGAAATGTAGACAGATTTATTTGCTAAGCATTGCAGAGCAAAGAAATGGCCCCAATGACACTTATTTCATAGTTTAACTGTGGAGTGCAAGTTCTTAAGACACACAGGACACAACTATTCTAAGGTTAGTAGAATAATAAATGGAATTATTCATCCATTTGTCCATATTGGTTTCTGAACTTTAAAGATGTTATTATTTTCTAATTTTATGTAATATTGTGTGAGAAACCTGATGTTTACTTAACTTCCTGTTTCTAACTGAAAACAACAACAAAAAAAGCCTTTCAGTTTTGATTAGTCAACTGGGGGCAGCTTAGAGAGAACATCTACTCAGGGGGCAATTTTTAATGTACCATCTTCAAATGATTTAATGTGTTTTCCATGATTATCTTTGACACTTTGAATAATTAACAAAGAGATTCATAATTTTTGAAAGGATTAGGATACTTGCCTTTTCTGCATGATGAGAGAATTTGAAAGGCTTAAAATTACAACCATCGTTTGATTGGTGGCCATGAAGTCTTCTACTTCGGTGTTGTTTTATAAGATAAAAGAATGAAATAAGATATTTCTTAATATATTTGATGGATTAAGATTATTTATAAAAAGATTTTTATTCAAAGATTAAACATACTTGAATGTTTCATGAGCTCCCTTAAAATAATCAGGATATTGTTTATTAAGTAATATGCTGCATATATTATGTATTATATGTTATATGTTATACAAGATATATTTATATAAATAAAATAAGATTTTATGGTGAATAACATTGGTCAGTTTATGATGATGGTCTTCTCTCAAGTATAAATGACAGGAAGATACTCACTTAACTACCCTGTGCTCATCCTCTTACACAGAATCAAGAAAATCACTTGTTCTGCACACTACCTCCACAGTTAATTACAACCCTGGCATCCAAGAAGAATTAAGTAAACACTACTGATTTTTTTTTAAAATTCTACAACATAAGGTTTGCAAGAAGTAGTACTCCATTCCATTCCATATTTATAAAATATCATTGTCTCTAAGACTCCCAATTTCCTTCCCTGAACTCAACCAATGTTATCAGTTCCTACATGTCCTTAAGAGATATTGTGCATGTGTACAAAAAGTGTTTTTACATATAATTTTAAAGATAATATTCTCGGACAAAAATGGTAGCATATTCTATGTGTCAGATGAGAAGTTATATCCCACAGAATTTATCTTAGAAGGCTTAAAGTCAAAGGTCTTTATTTAACATTATAAAAACTTTTGAGGAACAGCAAGATACCTGAACAAGAAGACTTTAGGCTGAGATTCAAGGGATACTTTAAAAGCCACAGTTGGCCTAAAACTATAGCTGAAAGACAAACCATGCTTCATCAGCCATGCTTATGAAGTCACATCCATTGTTCTTTATGTTTGCACTCACAGTACTTAAAGGGCTACTTTCTACACCATTTCTCTACGTAATTTCAGGCTGTGCTCAAATTTTTACAAGATTATTTATTTCACACATCAATCACTTCTGAATAGGATCTTGAATAAATATATGTCACTGATAGGACTGAAATCCTATTTGTTGGGCCAAGGAATAGCTCAGTGGCACAGTACCTGTCTGGCAAGTGTGAGTTCTAAGTTCAATTTCCAGTATCAAATAAATAAATAAATGAATAAATAACTAAATAAATAAATCTTATCTGTTATCCTAGCTCTTTAGTATCAAGAAGATACATTTTTCTTAGGCTTACATTTTCTGTTCTTAATATGAGTTTACCATGATGTATTCAATCTACTCTGAATGGACAACTGTTTTTTTCTAATATTTTTGGGATTATAAGAGTTGGCCAAATAGCTTTGTATCCATATTACTATGTTTCTTTCATGTATTTGAGAGTAGTTTTTGATAAAGTACTGATAGCAATGCTTCTGGGCCACACATGGAGGTCTGTATCCTCAACTCAAGAGTCCGGAGAAGTTATTCTATGGGATGTGGACAAAGAAAGGCAGCATAGAGAAAGTCTTTTCTCTTTCTTCCTGGAATGATCTGAGATGCAGTTGTTTAGGCAGCCTTTTTGTACAGTGCTCAAGAGATTGAACAAGAAGTCATCAGTTTTGCTTGATACCACTGATGTCTTCCTCTGATAAATGACCAAATAACAGCAATTTCTAACTTCTTAATTCTATTGCACTTTAATTTTAGTTTTGTTACCCGGGATCACACATAAGACTTTCTCTTATGTTTCTCTTAATGGATAATTAATTCAGTACAGGAAAGAGACATATAATGAACATACCCTACAATAAAGTATACAGTATGTCTCATGATGATAAAAATGCAATAAATCAATAAAAATGGAAATGATAACTGCCATTTGTCAAGTACACCAGTAAATGATGTTTCTGCTGCCCAATTTCTATGTGCTGACTGATGAATCAGTCTCTCATCTGATGGGAAGAGTTGTCATTGATGGATATTAGTCTTCTTCTGAGAATTACCTCAGCCAGAAAGAGCCAGCTTGCATGGTCACACTCATTTCTTCAGAGCATCTGGTGTCCAATAAGTGGTCCATGGTAAAAAGCTATATCATTTCATCTCAGTTTGGACTAATGTTTGAAGTACTGCCACTTCCTATAGGACCTACTAATGCCCATGTCAGGTCTCCTGTGCTGTTCAACTCATATCCTTAATCAACTCTATTCACTTTATTGAGTACTTGCCACTGAAGGAAATGCCCAATGAACAAATTGAATGCATGTTAATCCCAGTTCAAGATTGTACTCATGCCAGGACTCCACATAAATTATGTCATATGACTTTTTAGAGCATTGGTGATGTTGACAAATGATTCACTTATCTTTGGTTAAGATTTTCACCCTGAGTTCTTTCCTCTACCTGATTGACCCAGGTCTTTCCTAGGATCTCTAACTTCCCTAACTAGTAGAAGCCTAGACATTTTGAAAGATTGGGAGAATATGACTTTTACTGTTTCAAACCAGGATTTAAATGCAAATTTTGACTTTTAAATTCTGAATTTTTGAAATGTATCACATTTAGACTTTGGCATCTCAGCCACACCCAACCATGATTGTCTGTAAATGATACGATAAATTGATAAAAGGATACATTTTTTGTTCATTTTACATATTAAAAAGAAAAATAGTGTATAAAGAATACAGAAAAAATGGTAAAAGTATTTTTATTAAGTGTCATAATCTATTCAGGTCGTTAAAACAAAATATTATAGACTTGGTGGCTAATAAATAATAGGTATTTATTTTTCACAGTCCTTGAAGCTGGGAAATCCAAGACCAAGAGATATGGAGTCTGATGCAAGTAGAAGGGGGCTTCAAGGTCAGTGGAAATATGTGATGTCTTTTTGAAGTTTATTTTTATTGCGTTTACTCATGTACCAAATTTTAAATGCTGTTCCTTATGCTAAGACCATATCTCCTTCTATTTCAGTATTAAAATTATAGCGTGCTTCTTATTGAAATGATAGAAGTCAGTTTAAACATGTAAATACTTGACAAAACAAAAAGCCGACACATATATCTGAATTGTGATTATGATTGTTGTGGTGTTGTATTTGGTTTGATAATTACATTTTTAAAAATTCCACCAATCTAAGTACTTAAAAAGATTTTAACATTTTAAGGTGAAAATACAATCTTATACAATTTAATAATAATAAGAGTAATTGTTTCTCGAATGATCTCTCATTTACAGGTCTCCAAATTGAGTTCTAAAAGGTTTAAAATGCATGAAGGGCAACATATATAAATTGATGCAATTATTAGATTCTACTAACTTAAATATTTTACTCCATCCCATTGCAGGGCTAATCTGAAATTCATTGAGTTTACAGTTGGTGTTTTAGCACTGGTGCCTTTGATGATTTTAAACTGAAAGAGCACTGGATTTATGATACAATAAGTAAACGCAAAGGAGAAAAGAAACATATAATTGTCATAAATCCAACAGGGCCATTGTTACATCCTTCATCCTTGTAAACTTGATAATGTCTTCAAGAGACTTCTTGGAATTAAACTCCTTTGGAATCAGCTTTCACACCTGGGGCCTGGCAACAGATTGTGGCAAAGTTGGAGAAGGCTCCCTGGAGGTCGCCATGGTCTCCCTCACCATATGGCCTGAATGGTCCCTTCTTGGTGTGTTACAATATTTTGCGGTAGGGAACCTTAGCTAATCTTCAGAGTACATCCTTAATCTCATGAACCTAATTATCTGTGAAGGACAGATTAGGGGCCTACATAAAATTATTTATACTAGTTCATACACTTTTTTTGTTGGGTATATATAATTTTCATTACACAGTGATTACATTTTGGTTTGGAGAATGTATTCTAAGAAGGATTAAAAGGATTATTTGTCTCCATGGTGATCTGTGCACCCACTGTTGTTCACAAAGACAAACATTCTATTCATTCACATTTTGAAGATGGCTTTGTTTTCCACAGGCATGATAAATATTCATGTTTCACATAAGAAATCATATGGAAACATGGAATTTCCTGATAGAAACAAACATAATTCAAGTGCTCCTTGAATTTTCTGTAAGATATAGATCTTATTTTGTACATTACCATATAATTGATAAATTCATTGCTTGCTGTTCTGCTCCAACTTTTATCCTCAATAGACATAGGCATGAAAGTCATTGTTCATTTTTATTTTCATAGGTGATTGTGTGATCGTTGTTTATCATAAAATATGACATGTGAAAAAAGACGGAGTAGTCTAGCATACAGTCTATCCTTTCCTTTTCTTCATGGGTATTCACACAGTAAGATAATTCAGAGCAAACACAATGGCAAACACCCTTGGTCCTTAATATGTAAATAGTCCAGAGGTTGAAAAAGGAAAATAAAAATCTTAGTTTTGAACTGTTTGATTTACTCTTGTGTAAATATTTTATATGATTAATATTGTAACAATCTACAACTTTGACACATAAGCACACAATATACTATTTCTAATAAACTTGTTCAATAATTATGAATTCTTTTTCTTTGTGATAGTATATTGAGCTGAGATGGTAATTTAAATCAAAATATACCCCCCAAATTAAAATTCATTTCAAATAGCTTACAGTAAGTTAAGTTTCTCTAATGGTTTTTAGAATAGGTTAAAGAATCAGTATTAATATTTTTCTTGTAAAAGTATATCAGAAAAATTAACTCCTCAAGTATGAGGATTAAATTTGTATTTTCAGGACCGAGGAGAAATAGCTCAGCAGCACAAGCTCCTGCTTGACAAATGCAAGGTCCTGAGTTTGATTCCTCGTACCACAAAAATTATACTTGTTTTTTGAAGAACATATAGGATAATAAATTAACTTATGCAAGAAGTAAACTTTCAAACTACTGTCTTAATAGCTGTATGTTTTCTTAATAAAAACTAGGAACTAGTAGAGTATTTGCATCAGAGATGCCATACCATGAATTTAGACAGGAATTTAGACAGAATTTAGACAGGAAATCAGTTTGTAACACTTTTGCAGGTAAATCACTCCAGACATCACTTAAACACTGTTGCACCTTACTCCCTTACATGAACCTTTAATAGGTTCATTTGGTAATGGGCTGAGAGGGGGCAAAAGTCCTGAACCCCAGTTGCACTGATTATTCACCTGTGCAAACACCTTGAATTTGACTTCTTTCCAAATGGCTTCCTAGTAATTTTTCCAATGTACAGCTGCTATATATAAAACATGAATTATAACAGAGAAGGTCCTGCTGTGTTATGAATCACAGTGCACTCGACCACACTTTAGTAGGTTGTAGGATGAAAAGAATAAAATGTCTCCAAACGACCTGTTCTTTTCCCAGCTGGTAAAATCAATGCACAGCAGCTTCCTGGAATGCTTCATTCTGTATCCAGCTGTACTAGATAGGACCTATCCCATTCCCCTGCCATCCTTCAGTATTCAAATACATGGTAAGAACATCTTTCCTTTCTTGAGGCACTGGAGGCCAAATCAATTGCCTAATCAAGTGAAAACAAAACATCTGTGGTGTGTATGAAAGGGAGGTGGCTTTCTCTGGAGATTTTTATAAACTGATTAAGTCAGGGCACCGCTAATCCTCTATCCTGCACTTCAGATGTTACATTGACAAGGAAGATTAGAATGAAAAGATAATGGTTATGTCACCAGCGTGCAATAAACAATCACTGAAGAGACAGCAGAGGTTCAGAAATGTTCCTGTTACAAATGTAAATGTGAACTTTAGCTCCTGGGTTAGAAAATACTGTGAGAGTTGCCAGCCTCTGTGTCAAGAAGATACAAGGAGGAAGAGAAAAAGAAACTAGCAAGAGGAGTTTATTCTAATAATGTAAGACTTTAATTCCTATGTACTTATTGTATTAAATTTGTGAATTTAGTTGGAAAACATTTGTGCAAGTTATCAGTTATTCCTGATGCTAAATTTGACGATATTTCAAAAGATCTTTTTTTTTAACAATTTAAAGGAACAAAAATGTTACATGTAAATTGGCAATGTAATGCCAAGTCCTAGAGAAAGTAATTCAGAGAAAGAAAAATCTCCCAACAGAGCTGCTTTCAGGACCCATGTTATGCCTTTAAAAGAGACAAATCAGACATTAGGTTTGGGATTCTCACACACCTGTTCAGCAAATCCATGTACGTAATTATCTGTGCAAAATTTCTCAAGTAAAAGAATCCAGTTATTAGTTTTTATGTTTGAAGTTACTTCTGATTTTGAAACTACATCTCTCTTTTAATTCTACAGACCATATATGTATGAAGTATTAATTAAAAAATAAAAAATATGTTAAGAATAAAATAATCTTATGTAAAAATGATCAGTTGAAATGAGTACATGCATTCTGGTACAAGGAGATAAGTAAAGTTAATGCATTTTTCTCTTTCACTTTGTCATCTTTTCTAACCCTTTAACAGTAATGGAAATAGAAAAATTGGAATTGTTAACATGGCAGTAAAAACAAATAGTAAGATACATATGATGAATAAAAATTGCTGAGAGTTATAGACATTCTGCTTCAGATAACAGGAAAAAATTGTTCATTGAGAATTTACTAATGTTTATTTATTTATTTATTTATTTTAAAAACAAAACAAAGGATAAAAACAACACAATTTCAAAAATAGTAAGAAATTAACAATAGTTTATATAGTGCATATTGCTATCTTAAAAGTAGTTGCTCAGATTATAAGATTTAGGCATAAAAATAATCAAACAGCAAAAACACAGTGTTCTACAGAATCTGCTATTATTAATGACAGAAGATTTGATTAGTCATTTTTCCTGAGTGTGAAACCTTTGCGACCAGGTAAGAGAGAAAGAGTAAATCTATGAGAACACAAGGTGAAAATATTCTAAGATAAATAAAACATAATAGTATGAAATAGCACAGGATAAGAAACAACTAAGACAAGAAATGAAGAGAAGGTGTTTGATGTTACTTTTAAAATACAAAACAAAACTGTTACAGCAAAGAAATTAGGGAACCTCCAATCTTAATTTTTTGAGGAATCTCCACACTAATTTCCATAGTGGTTACACCAGTCTACATTCGCACCAACAATGGAGAAAAGTTCCTTTTCCCCACAGCCCTGCCAAAATTTGTTATTGGTTGATTTCCTGGTACAGGAAATGCTTTGAATTTTTTTTTTTTGTTATCCTGATGATTCTTTGAAATACTTCCTATGCAGTTTGTGTTTTGTTTATGAACTCTTTACCTACCACTAGACCTTCAAGATTTCTACCTAACTTGTCTTCCAGTAGATTTAATATTTCCGTTTGAATATTTAGATCTTTGATCCATGCTGAATTTAGGATTGGAGGTCCTATTCAATCCAGCTATTCCTCTTCTGGATATTTTCCTGCAAGAATTGAAAACATCATACCATAGTGATATATGTGCACCCCTGTTTATAGCAGCACAATTTGTAATAGCTAAATCTTGGCAACAACCCAAATGCCCATCAACTGCAGAATGGACTAAAAAAAAAAATGATACTTTTATTCAATGGAATATTACTCAGCTATAAAGAAAGATAAATTTGAGGCTTTTATAGGTAAATTGATGCAACTAGAGACAATACTCATAACTGAAATAAATTAGACTTTCTTGTGTAAATATTGTATTGTGTCCCTAGTGTAAATTAAAAAAAAGTAAATAAGATCCAAAATGTACAACAGATATTGTGAAAATGAAAGTGCTCAAAAGGAAAAAAAAAACACCTAGGATAGGAGAAAGGACAAAAGATAGAAGAAAAAAGATTATATATATATATATATATTATGTATATATATTATATATATATATTATATATATATAATATATATATATTTCAGTGCGGTCTTTCTACTTACAAAGCTTTTTCACTGTAAAATGGTGGTCTTGTTATGTCGGCAGCAGCCTCATGCATTTTGCTTACTTTGACTTATACCATTTAGGTTTGTGTAAATTATATTTGCACAAGGCTATCAAGCAACACTAAGTTTCTGATCACATATTCCTGCCATTAAACGATGTGTGACTGTATTTAAAATACTTGTTAGATGAATGTACGAAAGCTTTATAGTGACGTCTGGTGAGATGAACCTTTTAGAAAGTTCAGTGTGTTCACAGTGTGGAGCATGAGTAGAAGGTCTGAAGCTCTGAGCAAGAAGACCATTCTGGAGTTGATTGCATGATTTACATGACAAATGATGAGAACTTGACTCCATGTAGAAGTGTAGGTCAATGATTTAAGCTGTGGAAGAAGCAGAATCAACAGGTCAACAGATTATATAAGGGAGCTAAAAACTGAGGGTTACTTCATAAAGTAAAAACACAGTGCATTTTTGTAGATGTGGCTTCTATGAGCTGGTGAGAAGGTAACGTCAAAAATGAACGCTGTTTTTTTTCTCTGTGTGATGGGGTCTAATGACAGAGGTTTGGGAGAGAATTGAGAGATTCATATTTCAACCCCTACTTACGTTCTCAATTGGAAATATCTCTGAGTCGCAAAACCTGCACCACCTTACCAACAATCTTCCTGAAAGGGATCATTCTCAGATTTTGACTGAAATACCCTTATCTCTGTGCTGCAATTCACTGAGACAAAACACGCTGAGCAAGTAGCTGTTCTGGGAAGACTCATGTTTGATTTACACAGTGAATCTGGTGCAGATAGAGGATATAGAAACAAGGATGGTTTGATTTCCATTCTAACTTATGGGTCTGCAGCTTAAAATGATTTAAAATTAACTTTTTCTTTTTAAATGGGAGAGAAATACATGAGTGGGGTAACTCAATTTTTCTATTCAAGATTATTTGCATGATAATAGAGTTGGAAGTGGAAGGAGCAAACATTTATAAAAGTCTTGGTAACTG
>PVJX010010904.1:35543-55460 GCA_004027295.1 Dolichotis patagonum | reverse complement strand
AACACCCTGACAATCGGCTATTGTCCTTGGATTCTGGCGCATGCACACAGCACAGCAAATATGCCTTCCTCCGTGACTCTTGAAGGAGTGGGGGGTCATGAATATTTAATCGGGCAGTGTAGGAGCACATTATTTGGATAAAGTACTTAACAGCAGCGCTAGCCCTTCCTCCGACGGGGGTGGATGCCTCCTCGCCTGCCCAGCTCCAGACGCTTGGGTGCTTCATCTGTAATGGGCTCTTCTCGCTTTCCTTTGAGTGGTCATAAAGGAAGGCTCCTGTCTCTCCATCAAACCCCATCTCTAATTTAAACAGCTGTTAATAAGGGTTAAATCTGCAGGCTGAGCTGGTCCTTCACTTGTTACTTGCCAAGGGGGGGAATCAGTGGAGCAGGAAGCCAGAGGGGCGTCCATTTTGAAAAGCCGTAATGAATTACGCGTCCTTAGCAAAGCTAGCAACCTCCAGTCCTGCGCCCGCAGCCTGCCTTTCACGTAGCCAAGGCCGCTGTGACACATCAAATTTAATGAGACTGCACAGATCTCAAATAAGGAAGGGGAGCGTAGCTGCCGCTGCTGCCGGGCCACTTTATTAAGGAGGATCAGAGAAACTAGTTTGCTTTTAAAAGAGTCCGGAAATGCAAAGACTATTCGCAGGTTGGATTGGGGGCGGAAGGAGGTCTGTAAAGGCCACGATTCAGGGCTCCTCCGCAGCATTTTAACAACCTAATTCAGTGTGAGCTTTTGGGTCTCAGCATTAGCAGGCAGGTCCCCAAATCTTAGGGCCATCGGAGACCTAGAAGATTGTGATAATTAGGCACGGTTTGATTTAAGCCACCCCCACCCCCACAGCAAAGCCATTAGAAGTGAACAGAGAGAGAGAGAAGCACTGTAGCTGTCTTTCACAACATGAACCCTGGTGGAAACCATTTTTTCCCCCCAAATGAATAATTAAATCACTTGGTTGGCCCATAAGATAGCACTTATGCAGACAAGAGAGAAGGAATCTTGAACTCTATGAGCGTCCAGTATATGTATCTGCTGTAGATCTAGGAGGCTGAGCATTATCTAGGTAGCAAGAGACTTTCAAGTGTTACACTGTTCCAGTTTACAAGGCCTGTGCAGTAAAATACTATAACACAGATCTTCAGTTGGCTTGTTTTTAAAATCAGAGTGGAAAGAATCTATAATTCTGCACTGAGATTTGGAGTTCTGGGTCAGCCTTGCAAAGGAAACAGGACCATTGCAGTCAGCCAAGACACATACATCTCAAGAGAAAAGCCGTTCACCTTTTTGGTGAGTCCTTTCACAGCTCTCTGGAAATATTCTTCTGCCATTCAGAACTGCAGGTACTGAATTTCAGACTGGCTTTTCCTAATCTCCTTATGCCCTGTATAAGAAAAAATAAAATAAGAGGGTAGCTGATATTTACAACATTATTTTCATGTACTTGCATCGTAGGTAAGAGAACCAACTGGAGCTAAAGTCACAACAGGGTTCAGATCACTGCTTGGCCTGTCTTGGCTCATAGTAATACAAGTACGAGTGTTAGGCTTTCACCTTAACCTCAAGACATTCCTATGAAGAGGAACCTGCAACTTGGCCACCTGTTTGAGGTCACCCAGCTGGTGAGAGGCAGAGCTGGGCATCCAAACCAGGTTTGCCTGTCTCAAAAGCCTGAGCACCTAACCATGATTCTCATGGTCTAATTTTGTACTTTTAAGAAGCCATCTTTTTGCTTTAAGTGGAGTAAAATCCACAACATTGCTGAAGTAGGAATTTTTATTTTGCCTTGTGCCTCTGTGTGTGTCTTAGAGCTCTTGGCCCAGCCCCTCCAGCTTTTCCTTTTATTCCCTTTTGCTAGGTTTGCATCAGAATTCCTGCTTCACTTTCTTTCCTCATTAGATGGTCTTCTGTGTACGGTCAGTGCACCTTTTCCTTGAAATTCTATTGTGACACTTGCTTCACGTGTCTCCCTTTGTCCACTGTGGGACGAGGAAGGACCAGCGAGAGGGATGGGGGCTGGCCCAATGCTTCCAATTGAGACTGACAGAAAACGAGGTGTCAGGTAGGTTACTGGCCCTAGATCACTTTGCATCCCAAATTTGGGCTCTCTGGAGCACAGAGGCCAAGAAAGGGCCTGAAAGGAAGGTGAAAGGAAGGATGGCTCAGGGATTCCAGGTGAAGAATCTTTGGAGGATAGGACATAAAGTCAGAGAATGAAGTAGTGCACTAGTGTGAACTTATTAGGAGAATACTCTCGAGAAAAGCAGAGAAATTATAAACTCAACTCTTTTGTTTATTTACTGTTTTTTATTTTTTGAGACAGAGTCTTGCTATATAGTTCAGACTGGCCTTGAACTCACTGTGCCTTTTACTAGAACAAGAGATAGATGAGACAAAGAGAAAGAGGAAATAAGGTGATCCTAACATGCAGAGAACTCTAAGACTAAGAGGCAGCAATGAGCAGAGAGACAGCATGTACCCAGGCTGGCCTTGAACTCTTCACGGATCCTCCTGTCTCAGCCTCTCACATGCTGGATTACAGGTATGCACCACTATGCTTGGCTATCATCTTAGCTCTCTGAGGACAGTATCTTACTTTCTCCCCTGTTGGAAATTAACATGAGTTGTTTAACTGAAAAAGTCCAAAGAGGAATGTTAAGGTGATGAAGTCAGCTTCTTGGTCCATCCATCGCTCTGGCTCCATACTTTAGCATATGGTCTAACTTCATAGACAGAGAAAAAAAACAACCTATGCATATAGCTTGAAATTCCTGTATTCTTTGTGTCTTGTGCCTTCTTATAGTGGTGCTTCCTGTCTCTGCTCATGCTTGCTTCTTGAAGTTTCCCAGGTGTTAGAGTCACCTTATCTCCTCTTTCCTCTGTCTCGTGTGACTCTTTTCCCTATTAAAAGGCACTATCTTTGTTGACTTTTTGCTTAGAATAGTCTTTCTTGGAGTAACAGTGTTCTCAGAGAAGACTTTTCTGTTTCTTTTTTGCCTTTTCTGGTTCTCAGAATTTGACTCTGGCAGTCAGTAGACTGTCAGTAGATGGAATCAGATTTATTCAGTTTGGAATGAATGAACTCTACTTTTAGGAGTAAAACCTAATTCATTAGTCAATATTTGGGTTGTGGTAATTGTCTTCACTAGTAGTGCAAAACTAGATGTGGGGCTTCTCCTGAAAGAGAGGCAGAAGTATGAGATGTTGTTTAGAAATACCCTGATGACTTCTAGCAAGCTGCCACAGCATGGAAACCACAAAAGCAAGATCCTCACTTAACTCTGGTGCCCTGCAAAATGACTTGATCTTGGATTTTCTTTGCCATTTCGTTCTGATTGGCAATGAGGAAGATGAATAGGGAAAGAAATTTCTAAGTTCAACGAGACTTAATGTCAGTGAAATCTGGCTTTCTAGGTCAAGTCACCTAACATGGGGCCAGTGTGCCCCGCCCCAGGATGAAACTAACACAAAGCATTTGCTTGAATTGATGGCTCCTGCAAAAACCTCACACCCATCTGTGTTCCTTCTTGGTCTCAGAAAGTAGAGAGTTTCATGATTTCAGCCATAAGAAAGTTAACATTTTTAGTTGACTAAGGATGGTGACTATTTGCATTTATAGTTCATAGATCAAAAAAAAAAAAAATCAAGGAGGGAAGAAAGATAATTGCAAAAGAAAAGGACTCGTGTGCCATTGCTGCACCACAGTGCCTGCAGAGGGAGATTGGGAGGAAGTGTAACTGTCCATGCGTTGGGGCTGGAAAGAGCAAACAGCCTTTGGGAAGGAAATGGCCTTGAGAGCTCTTGTATAACTAAGGAAAAACCATGTTTCTGTTTAGGTGGCAGGGTAGAAATTTTTGGTAGGCGTATGCAGAAAGGACGTAAGGTGACAAGCTGGTTGCAGACAAACTACATGAAATACCTTCTTGGTGAAGAACCATAGAGATCCAGAAATATACCTTGGGATTTCTTATTCAGGATGATCAATCTGAAAACAAAGAGAAAAACCCTAGAAAAGTAATAGATTGAGTCTATGATTTCATAACTATTCTGTTTTGTGAATATTTATATGTGAAAATCAGACTTGGAGTTCACTTGCAGTAATCAATCCAGCATCTTGAGTGAGACATAGCCAGTGTGTGTGTGTGTGTGTGTGTGTGGTGTGAAGTCCACTGAGTTTCTACAAGGAAAAAAACCTAGGATTGGGGAAATGGGGAGGCAAATCTATGAAAAGCACGTAAAGTTCAGTAATTTAACATCAACTGTAGCTGGCAGCAGCTAAAGAGCTTGCTGTGGTAGACACAGCCAGGAGAAGGTCTCCAGAAGGGCACAAGGGGACAACTAGACTTTAGTTCTTTTGCTCTTCAAGGGCAGCGCTTGAAGGCTGTGCTCAGTGCCAAAGGCCAGGACAATCCTAGGGACAAGGAGTTGCTTTTAGTTTTCCGAAGACACTTCAACAAAGATGGGGAGTAAGAGCTGAGGAGAAAACTGTTCTTTGCGTGTGACAGCGAATACCATTACTTCACTACCTCTCCGTATCCTAGTGCCCCACGCTGATCCCTGTGACACTGTGTCCTCAGGCAGGTTCCCTGGGCTCTGTCATTGCCTTCCCATCTCCCTCCTGAAAAAGCAAATTAAAGGAAAGTCGCAAACATCATGAAAGGAAGGATGGAGGGAAGGCAGGGAGGCAGGCAGGAAGGAGCGCCTCTCGGGCCAAGGCATATGAGCAACACAAAGCCTGAGGGAAAGCTGAGGGTTAAAAATCTAAGGAAAGAGAATATAAAATGTCAAGACTCGGTAATGCCAGGAGGTTAGAACTATTGAAAAGCCAAGGCCGTTTGGCTGAGTGTGTGGTGAAGGGAAGCGGTATTAAATTCAGGCATTCCAACTCTGCAACTTTGGGCGAACTTCAGAAGGAACAGGCGAAACCCCGAGCTGCGGTGCAGAGCAGCGCTGTGCGCCGCAATCCCCAGGGTCCGCCTTCCTCCCCCTCTCCTGAGTCCCGGTGACCCCTCCCCCAGCAGGGCAGTGGAGGAATGTAGGTGGAATCCACCGAGGCTGGGGCTCCACTGGGGACAGCACAGCTCCCGGCCTGTGCAGAAGCAGACAGCCAGAGCCGCTTAGACAGACAAAGAGCTCGCAAGGCAGAAAGTATGTTAATATTTTAAACCTCGTTTCTGGGCTCTGTACCTGACCCCCAGACTTTGCAATGTTTTATTGTTTCCCCTTGAGTTTTTAACTCCTTTCCTATATTATTCATTTCCTCCCTTTAATTTGGCTTGCTGTACGCATTGTGGAGGACAGGTGGGAGGGTAGCGAAAGGGAAGAAGACAGGAGGAAAAATTGAACCATTCGACCTGCTTCCACTGCAGGAAAATAATTCAGATTTGAAAGGGCTTCGGTGAGAGAGTCACGGTGGGCTTTGGTGGGGTGCTGTGACTTTGCCAAACGCAATCTTTGGTCTTTCTTTTCCTTCATGCCTGGGGCTCCTTGAGCCTTGCTACTTTTTTTGAAGAGGTAAATCTGAGGGAAAACACAGTTTGCAAGATATTTCACAAAGGAGCAGAGAAGCAGCCGCCTGATTTTTATGTAATCTGGCAAAGGGGAGGTTCATTAGATAAAAGCCAGGGCTCAGGAAATAAATAAAGAGAAAGAGAATAAGAAAGAGGCAGGAAGTAAGGGTGGAGGACTGGGAAAAGGTAGGGGAACAGAAAGGTCAGATGAAGCGTAGGTTGAGATCCCAAGAGAATATCTAAATGGGGAGAAGTAGAAAGAACTCGTAATACAAATATATTTTTAAAATTTCCCACCATTCTTTTAGAACTATTGAGCTCTAAACAAATGACCTAATACGACAGGGATCTTAACTTTCAAAAACAGGTTGAAAGTTCATAGCATTGAAAACATTTTTGAAAACAACACCTCCCCAACACACACACACACACACACACACACACACACTCACCCACCCCAAACATCTTGTTTATGTGAGATTCCCCTGGCCATGGGAGCTTCCTTTGAAAGGAAGAAACAGTCAATAGTTGAACTCTAAGTCAATAAGGGCAGACAGAAGCAGCTACCTCCAATTTAAATGAAAACAGGATACAGTGTGAACTATTGTTTGTACCACGACTTACTTCTAATTTGATTTTTTATTATCTTCCATCTAGTCCGGTGTACCTCCCAAATGCCTGAGTCAAAACTCCTGGACTGTTTTTAGGAGGAAAAGCCCTTCAAAACACTTTCTTCTACTACATGGTTTTCAACCATGCATTTAAAACATATCAGGCTGATATTGAAAAAATACTCTGAGGCAAACTTTGTGCATGCGCACATATCACTGCAGATGCATCTCTACCCCTGAGTAGTTTCTTCTAAAACTCATGAGCCCACACATGTGTATGCCATGCAAGCGTAAATGAGCATACCTGATAAAATGTCTAGAGTGCCCCAGGGAAAATGCTTTTAGAGTTTTCCAACCATTCTGCAGTGCAGCATGGATAAAAGAGATCAAGAAACAATCTGGCAGTCACTGAGAGCGTCCCTAGCATGTGAGATGGAGCCGGCCAGGCACACCTTTATGTTTAATATTGCAATTCACTTAGTTTAATCGCTGCTTTTAGAATCAAGTTTCAACATACTGTGCATTTGAAACAATCTCTTCTGGTAAACTGTCTTAGAGAGAGGCCATTTCTATTTGAAAAGCCAGCTGTGAGGAGCTGGAAGGCACACAGCTGCAGACAGCTGGGGGCTGGTACTGTAACAGGATCCTTGGAGAAGTGAACTGGTTCACAGGCCCCGGGGCCTCCTGTGGGAAGGTTGTCAGCACAGAAGGGTCTGTTTCTGCGCTTGCTTGTCCAGGGCCTCCTGTGCCTTCTCACTTAACTGGTGGAACACAACTGGTGAATAGCATTTCTAGAACCAAAGCACTGAAAAGCCAGAGCTGGTTTTGCTGAATCCTTACTCTGCCTTCTGATAATTTATATTTACATACACATGCATAGACACACACACACACACACACACACACACACACACACATACACACACACACATTCTAGCTTTTGCTGTCAATTCCAGTGTGGTGATTCGATCCTCTGTGAGGCTATCTGGTTCCCTGTGAGTTGTGGATTGTCTCTTAAGACCCAGAAGATGCCATTTATTAGCTCCAGTGGGGGGAATGGAGCAAAAACACTTTGAAGCCAAAAAAGGTTCTGAGAGTGTTTGGCAGGGATGAAGAGAACGCTTTCTCTCTCGATTGCCAGTAAAATATCTGTCCCAGGCATCAGGAGGGAACGAATACTCTCCTCATTTCAGTTTACCTAGAGAAAAATAGTCTTGGGCTTTGGAAACATGTTCACTGATCTGGCTTCATGGGGATTCCCTCATCAGAAGTATAAAAAATAACATAGCTGGAGAAAGCTAATAACGCTTCTCAGCATGAATCTTCCCCTGGCTTTGCTTTTGACTCTGTCCCTGTGGCTTATCCTTGGGTAATAAAAAGCACTTTTTAAAATGTGACCTGGAAAAGGAGAACAAAAATGACCACAGGAGAAGCCCCTTATTTGCCTGTATGCACCCGCTTGTGTCTTGGATTCACAGGCCACCTCCTCTTACCACCAAAGTACCCAGAAAGTCATTATTTAGTGGTGGCCCTGCTGAAATCACTCCCAAAGTCAGCTGTGGTGGGGGGAGAATTCCAGGCCACAAACAGGAATGATGAGGGTTTGCTGCCCAGGAGCTTAGCAGTAAATCAGGAAGTATACTACAGGACGACTCAGAAAGTTAGACAAATGTCGAGAGCCTGGCAAGGGAAAGAGCAAGTCTTACCAGGAGCTGACCACTTCCATGCGCTGGGTCCAACCTGGTTTTCTGTCTCTCATATCAAGTGCTATAACTGGCTGCCCAGAGTGGGGACCGTAATGTTTTATATTTATTTAATGCTTTATAGTTTACAAAACCTCATTACATAAATCATTTGAACCTTTCATCAAACCTAGAAGCTATGCAGAAAGGATAATATTGTTTTTAAATTAAGATTGAAAATCAGACTAAGAAGTGGGGGCTTAGCTATTGTGAAGGTGAAAGGGGAGGAAATGTTTAAATAAGGAAGTGGGTAACCATTGTTAATTTCCTATTACCTTGTTTTGAAGTCCTGTATCATTTTCATTGTTTTGTTTGGTTTGGTTTTATTCTGTTTTGTTTTGTTAGATTCTATTATGTCTGATGGCATAGGCAACTATTTTGAATAACCAGGTATATTATAGTAGCCATTGTTGATTTCCTATTATCTTGTGTTGAAGTCTGGTATCACTTTCATTGTTTCATTTTGATTGGTTTTGTTCTGTTCTGTTTTGTTTGATTTTGTTATGTCATGGTATGGACAGCTACTCTGAAGATAACGTGAGGCATTATGGTAGCCATTGTTGACTTTCTATTATCTTGTTTTGAAGTCCTGTATCACTCTCATTGTTTTGTTTTGATTGACTTTTTCTGTTTCATTTTGTTTGATTTTATTCTCTTTCATATAAAATCTAAAAAAAGAAAAAGAAAAAAAGAAAAGAAAATCTGTCTAAGAGACTGAAAGAATTGTACACTGACTAATAGCAGAAGTAGACCTAGAACTTAGGTCTGCTGATGCTTAATTTGATTTCTGTCAATAATACAATATGAACCAATAATTGTTATTTAGCAGGAATTGTAATACAAGGTAAACAAAGAATTAGTAAGCCCTAACTGTTTACAGTGTCCAAGTTCAGACAGATTACATTCTAAATCATCAGCAAAAATTACAGCAGAAACAATAAAATACTGGGTGAAAACATACTAAGGAACTGCTAAGTCATGGGAAAATGTTATCACTAGGTAATTTGTTGCCCATTCTTGTAAAGAGAACACTCTAAACTATAATCAATTTGATATTTATGTTCAGAATACGTTATTTTTAAAAATCCACACAAACTTTTGTTAGAGCTAAAAATTAACATAAATTCTTTAATATCACCAAATATTTATTCTGTATTCACATGGCTTGAAGACAACTTTTTATAGTTGGTTTGCTCAAATATGAAAAAAAATTATATTCTCTGTATCTGGTTGATATTAACTCTAAGATTTCTTTTACTCTGTAAGACCCACCCCCCTTTTTGCTCATTTATTGAGAAAACTGGACCATTTACCCCAAATAGTCCTTCTGATATTATTTATCATGATCTTATAAATTGGTAGTTAGAGGCTATTACAATTTTTTTCACAGAAGAGGTAATCTTTGATGATATAGCGTTTATTAGAGACCCCATAAGGGCAATGCTTGGGTGATGGACAATGAATAGATGTTTGCCTAAGGGTTTGGGGACGTGCTATCATTTCTACGCAAAATAGTTCTCTGGAGTATATTTGGGTACATGAGTTGAACTACTGTCACCACCTTTTGGCAAATGCTTTTGAAAAAGAAATATGGACATGGTGAAAGGCATCCAATACTTTTGGAAAGCTATCCATATGATGGATACCATAACCTCACCTGGGCCCATATTTTTATGGGATTTTTCAGTGCCTTCCAGGAGTGTGAATAATTATTTGGAAAGTTAATAGGAAAAGTCATGCTGGGGAGAAGTGTTATGGCTTAAATGTGTCTCCAAAAGTTCATGTGTCATAAACTTAATCCCCACTGCAATATCACTGAGAGTCCACACAGGACATTTTAAAACAGATGACTAAATGTTTGATTCTCAAACAATGAGAAAAGACATTCTGGCCCTGGTATAAACATGGGTTTACTAGAAGCAATTAATATACCTGTGGGCTGTCACCGTTTTAATAACATAATCTGACATTAGGAAGATTGGGAGCCAATATATGTCTGGAGTTTAGGAAAGCATTGAGACCCTTCTAAAAGCATAGCCAAGGAAATAGAGAAACACAGGTCAGATGGGAGAATTAGATGTTCTTGTGACACACCTGACTGATGCCCCATCCACCTTGAAATATGTCCTTCTCCACCATCCCAGCTCCATCCACTCTGCTTACTGAGAAGGTTGAACACATACCAGCCCAAGAGGTCTGAGACAAGCTTTGTGAATAGTGCATGTTCATGCCCTGATCGAAGATTCTTTCAAGTCTATTGGATTGTGGCTTCTGCATTAGAAATGTTAGAGAATGCCAGGAAGTGAGGAAGAAGGTTTAAACTCAAGAAAAAACTGGGAAGATTCAAGGGTTCCTGTGACCTCAGAGAGTGGCTGTGGTTTTGAGGTTGGGTCTTTGTCTCCCCTGGGGAAGACAGGGTGGGAACTGACAGAAGGTCCAATCTTGTTCCAAGGAAGGGACTAATGAGTTTGTTTTCTCTATACAGATGGTGCTCTTAATGACTCTGTAATCTGTGTTTATGTCCAGATTCTTGGGCATGAGGTAAAAAGAGAAATCCACTTGTATACTGGTAGACTGGCTGACCTCCATGTAGGAATGGCCAAGATGAAGTCTACCAGCGTGCTGGAACAGTACTCCAGCTGCAAGTTGCGCAGTGGACATGGCACTGGCTACCTATCTGCAGGCCATCTTCAATAGGAAAGAAGGTATTTTGCCTTGGGATTCAGCCAGGTGATTTCTGAGTCTTTCCTCCCCCAATTCTCTGATTGTTTCAAGGAATAAAAAGCCATTTTAGACTTGTCTAATACTATAGCTCAGTTATTAATCCTCACCAGCTTTGGTTCCAAATTCAGTTGAAAGGGTCACATTTGCTTTTTCTCATTGTAACTATGAGTAGCAGCTCACAGTGACCATAAATTCTGAAGCAATGGAAAGATCAGGAGATTATCATTATGACTTGTCATGCAGTCTCTGGAATGCCAGGATTACAAGTAAACACCATCAAACCCAACATTAGCTTTCTTTTCATTTAAGAAAAAAATAATTTCAACATGAAATATTCTATACAGGCAATATATGCATGGGTGCATGTGTACGTAGATGCGTGTATGTGTGATTAATACAAAAGGTGATCAAAACATACAATGCATGTTTAAATTTAAAAAAATTATTACAACAAAAGACACACTGCCAACAACAATGGGAGAAGTGTGTTTGAAGACAGGAGTATTTTGGGTATTTTGACAAGGATTAATGCCAATATGTCTTCTACTATAATTTTTTAATTTAGGCATTCATTGTGTATTTTGTTTACCACTCACTAATGAAACATTTATGACAATTTCTGTCAAATAAAAATGTTATGATTTTTTCCTCATCCACGTTATTCACCAGAGGTAGCGCTGTGCAGCCTCGATGCCTTCCAGAAACTCAAGATGACCATGAACAGTAAACACCCGAGTTGATTCCAGACACTGAACCACAACAGCACAACCATAGCAACCCATGACAAAGGGCTTCCAGGATTGCTTCATACAGTGGCAAGGATGGTGGAATAACAGTGTCTGAAGCAAGGAAGAGTTGATGGCAACATGTCTTTTACTGTGATAAATTAAAAGAAAATTTTAAGTCACCATATTTTATGATCATGTAACATGCTATTCTAACTCATCTCTTAGCTTTAGAGAGCATGTCCTAGTGCCTTTGGAGACTGGACGTGTGTGCATGTGTGTATGTGTGTGTATGTGAGATGAATTTTAATCCAGTTCTAATGATGTCCCATTCCCTTCTTCTTATGTATAAACACATGAGTTAATTTGTATTTTTCATGTTTTCATTACAAATTTATTACATATACATGTGTTCCTTAATATAGTACTAAACTCTATATGCTTTGAATGAAACATAAATGATTTTAGATCTGCATAGGGTTCTGATTTTTTATGTGTAAATTAAAGATATTAATTTTATTTGTTTGAGTTCTTTGCTTCTAAGCAACAGAAACAGATGTTGAGCTTATAAAGAAAGACATTTACTGGAAGGATCCAGTGTCAGTATCAGAGGAGGCAGTCAACAACCAGACTTCTGGAAGGGCTGGAATTTTAGTATCAGGAGTTACTAAATTTTTTCAGCAATGCTACTGCTGAATAAAATAGCTACAGCTGTCTTCTGTCCTTGATTCTTTCTTCAAAGTGCAGTATCACTCAAAATACTTTATTTGGCCCAATCTTGTTATGTGTTCTCCCTTGCACTCTGGGAAATGCTGCCCAGTGACTCACAGCCTAGAAAATGTACATGCAGACAGAGTGAGGTGTCCATTTCAGAGTGTCCTACACTGGCCTCACTTTCCTCTGAGTGTGAGACTAAGGAGCCAATGAGATTATATATATGGACATTGTTTTTAATTTTTAAATTTTGTTTTAAAGAGAATAAAACAAAATAAGGCAGTACAGAGCAGATCACAACAGGACAACATAGGCAACACAGTACTTTACATTAAGACAACCGGACATCAACAGTAGCTAACACCATATCTCTTACTCTGCTATAGTTGAGCATAGTTTCAAATACGATAATATCAAACATAACAAAATAGTATAAAGCCATGCAAAGAGTGAAAGAATTACAGGGCTTTCTGAACCGAATAACAGAAAATGATCAATAGGTACTATAATATCTCATTTTCGATAGAAAAATTTTGTTTAAACTATCACACATATTCAAATCCCAATAAGACACAATGTGATAGATAGAACCAATGGTAGTAGAAGAATAGAAGCATTGTAGGACTTCTAAGAAGGATGATATTAAATCAGCAATAGCTGTCATAATGTTTTGTTTTCTTCAAAACAGCTGTTCATATCATCACTCATGATATAGTCAAACAAAACAGAATAAAACCATTCCAACTGATGATTGAAAACATTGAAAGGCTTCAAAGCTATGAGATGGGGACTCATGCTTACCATAAAATCTTATATACTCTTATCAACTCTCATACTAGGGAGACTATACGGTATTTACACTTGTGAGTTTGGTTTATTTCGCTTAAGAGAATGGTATTATGTCGTGTCCATTTATTTATAAATATCTCAATGTGATCGTTCTTTATAGCTGAGTAGTACTCCATTGTATACAAATGCCACAAGGTTTTTATCCATTCCTCAGTTGATGGGCACTTAGGTTGTTTCCAGGATCTGGCTATTACAAATTGTGCTGCTATAAACATGGGTGCACATATATCACTGTGGTATGATGTTTTCAGTTCTTCTGGGAACATGCCCAGAAGTGGAATAGTGGGTCAAATGGGACTTCCAAACCCAGCTTTTTGAGGAATCTCCAGACTGACCTCCACAGTGTTTGCACCAGTCTACACCCCCACCAACAGTGTAGAAGAGTTCCTTTTTCCCCATAGCCTCTCCAACACTTGTTGTTGGTAGTGTTTTCTATCCTGGCCATTCTTTCTGGAGTGAGATGGAATCTCAGTGTGGTTTTAATTTGCATTACCTCATTGGCTACGATACTGCCACTGCGCAAAGCTGGACATTTTTTTTCAAAGCTGAAATATTGTTCATATTCATAAATTTGCTAAATGGAAAAAAATAAGAGTGTGTGCTATGCTAGATACCAGGTTAGGTCCTGGGGATATAAAGATGAACAATAATGTTTGACTATGGAAGTAAATAAAATGAGGATGATAACAAATAATGCACTCCTTGATTATTTTGTCCCACATACCACACAAGCTCTGGACATGGATTCTTTCTTTGCTCTTACTATAAGTATTAGGAAGCAGTTATGATTTTTCCCAATTTTGCAGATGAAAGCTAGGGATTAAGTTACTTGCCTAAGAAAGGGAAAGCCCAGATAGTATGCCTGAGGTCCGGACTCCAAGGCTAGGGGCTCTGCTTCTGAGATGAGCTATCGTAGAGTCAGATATCCAGCTAAGCACGGGACAACGATGAGGGAGTCAGTCCAGCTTCATAGAGAAGGAGATATTTAAAGTTGGATGGAGAATTGACCAGGAACCATCATGATGAGAAGGACCCCTGGCTGAGAGAAGAGCAAGGGAAATATCAGGAAGCAACTGTGGATGTGGGGACAGAGAAGAAGCAGGAGCCAGAGGGAAGTGTTTCTTCTTTTCCTTTTCTATTGTACATTCATTTCTTATGGTTTAATATCAATGCATAGAAAACTTCTGCTTCAAATTTCTGTGTTTATCTTTTCACTCAGTAATGATTCTATTAAAAAAAACATTCTGGGTGGTAAGGAAGGTTGACTATTTATTTAAGATGTGGGCAAACCCCTAATCAGAAACTCTACCATCATCTAAGTTGGCATTTTCCTCAATGTGCTTTGTGAAAACTTTTGCCTAAGGCTTTCAGGTTTGGTTTGCCAATAATATAATTTGCCAATTTCTGGGGCTTTGTGTACATCTGTTATGTGTTTAAGTAGAACCTCATGGAAGAACTCAGGTAACAAAAGCAGTTTTAGAGCTACCTCCCACTGCATTTGCGATAGGACCCTGTCACTCTGTGTGACCATTTTCTACATGGACTTAATCATCCTTATTACCCTCATCATTTTCATCTATAGGCTCTGTAGGCCTTAACTGTAATTATGGCACTGTGGAGTTATTCTCTCTGGAGGAAGACCATTTGGAATATGTGTTGATACGACCAGATATATATATATATATATATATATATATATATATATATATATATATATATATATTCATAAAAGACAGGACACACTGAAGTCAAGTAAGAAGGTTGAAATTTTATGAGTTTAATTTACAAGAGGCCTTAGATAGGGCTGTGGGTGGTAGTGATAGATCAGGAAACAAACTAGCATATGTGTATAATTTCTGTCCTCATTTGAACTTCCACAGGAAAATTAGATATTTACTATTTGAATTGATCAGTTTTTGAAGAAAACTACATGTGACTTACACAGTACCTTATAAATTCCTGGAGAATGATTAGTTATTCCCACTTTTGTTTTGGAAGTTGAGGGTTATTGTATTTTTTCAGGATATGAAACTTCAGAAATTTGGTGATTTCAACAGATTCAGCGAAGAATTAACAGAAAAGTAAGGAACTACAACTAATCTCTTAAGACTTTCTAAGAATTGAATTTTACTCTAGATCTTAACAGTTTGGATCTTTGATTCACCCCCTCAAAAACAGTTTTTCAGAATATAGAATTTCAGATAGAGAAGTGGTTGACAGAATAGTTTCACTCACAGGGTGTGTTTATAACATTAGAATCTACCTCTATGGACCACCAGAGAGAAAGTTTTGATATGTAAAAGAAAACCTCCCTGTCCTAAAGCTGAGATTTATCTAAAATGACCTTGGTTATGAATTACATATGAGCCTGAGATTCCATTGAGTAGGCTTTCTTTTCTCCAGCATGATAAAGAGAATAGGAGAAGAGAATACTCGGACATTCTCACAATCTCCATGAACCCAAGCAGAGCACTGGTATACTGCGCTTCCTTTTGTTTTTATTGCCTCCACTAGGTTTATGTTCTTAATGCTGTAGCATAAATGAAGTCTGATTAGGAATACAGGTCTCAGAATACAAGTCTCAGACTCCAGAAAATCACTTAGTTATTCTCCATAAATGCTAAATATAAAGGAAACGGATGAGTACTAAATGGACGTACATTGAGACCATGCGCTTAAGTGAAATAAATAGGTCACACGTGTAAATATCGCATTGCTTCTCCGGTGTGAGAAATCTCAAGTGTGAATAAAGACCAACGTGTATAAGAGATATTGTGAAATAAGAAGCAATGGTTCAAACGAGGAACTAAAGAGGGGAGATGGGGAGAGAAAGGAAGGGAAAAGAAAAAAATGATGAAAGAAGGATAACATGGAAACAAAGCTTTGTAAATAAGAAGAGATGTTGAAAGGAAGGGAAGGGAATGAGAAAAAAGAGGAATCAAGATGTATCTTGCACAGGTACAAATTCCCTGCAATGAATATAATCATTATGGGTATCTAAATCATAACAATAAAAATTGTATTTAATAAAAATTAATTTTTAAGAAAGAAAATAGAATTACAACATGGACCCCTTCCCATTAGTTTCCATTTTCCAACTACATAATTATCTTGACTCAATATTCCTGAGATCTTGCCTGTTGGGGTTTCATCTCAATCCACTTTTATTTCATAGTCTTTTACTCTGACTTACAGATAATGTGAAGCAGATATTTTCAAAATGCACTTCTGCTTTGTGTAGTACATTATTTCCAGAGGTAAATTTCTTTTCTTTTTGTTATGCAGATTTCCCCCATCACAGGTTGATCCATTCATTCATCTATGCATCCATCTACTCATCTATCCCTCCATCCATCCATACTTTCACCTATTCATCGATCGATCCATCCATCTTAAATGTGATTTGTCAAGAATAAATCTAATCAGACAAAATCTTATTCAACATCTACAAGGAACATGATTTCTACCTGGTACTCACTGCTTTCTGTGTCTAATCTGGAGGACGGAGAGATAGGCTCAGTTTTGAGAAGAAGGCACATAGTAGGTCTCCATAAATGTGAAATTTTAGGCATTATTGGTATCACCCCGTTCTAGAGGCATTTGTAGGTGAAAGAGATTTTTTAAAAAAAGTTAGTCCTTGTCCCTTTATCTAGGAGATTGATCTACTAGGAAAATTATGAACCCATTTGGAAGAGTGGGTAAGATACAACTATCAAAAGATGGTTACAAGTTTAAGATGCTATGATACTAAGGGAAAAGTTGCATTGATCAATGGATCTCATTAAAGAATTAAGCTGGGTTTTGAAAAACGGGTAATTGGATATTTAAAGAGGGTAAGGAAGGGGAATGATATGGAGAATTAACTATTTTTTAGACTATTCTAAATCCTTTATGTCTATATTACCTAATTTAATCATTTAATTCTTATAGAAACCTATGAGGTAGTATGAGTATATTTATTTTATGAATTAGTAAACTAAAGAACACAGAGATTAAGTAACACAGCTAGGAATTTCTGGAGTCAAAATTTGAACCTGGACAGACTGACTGTAGAGCAGGTGTTCTTAACCAGAGTGGAGCTAGACTCCAAAAGGTAGACCAGATGGACACGGTAGGAAAAACTGGATGAGAGAGGCCTGTCAAAGAAAGACTCAACCATGGCTGCATGAAGTATGGAGGGTTAGGGTTCTGTATTTCACTAGATAAGTGAATCATTCAATGATTGAACAAAATCTCTCTGTCATTTATCTGGCATGGAAAAAGAAATATTTGATTATTCTTCATATATACAGCCCCAGGCAGCCACAACAATGGGTTAATTTTTTTGCTTAAAATATGTGTTATTTTTTCCCCGGGTAAAAATAATATTTAATACAGTCCTCAGAGCATATGATTTATCACCTGTTTGAAAATCCTTTTCATCACTGTATATTTTGCCAGTAAATATTTAATCCTTGGCACCAAATGCCACCCTGTTTATTAACTCTAGAGTTCATATTTTATAGTAAACTAAATTCTAAAATGTCCTATGAAGAGAAAGACATTTCATCTCCACGGTCCACTGAGAGATTTTGCCAAAAAGAATCCCAATAACACTGCTTGGTTACGTCACCCTTTTGATTACTAGAGTGCTTGATCACTTTCAAAGCAAACTTTCTTTCACAATCATGCCAATAGTATATTATGCTTGCTGTAGAATCTCAAATTTTCATCCTGAGCAATTGTTTTGTACCCAAAGACATGACCAGAATAAATGGCCTGGCTGGAAGCTTCACACTTTTTCATGGGTGGCCCCATCTGACTGACGGTTCTGGTTTTTTGTCTTTGAGGCTATGGTTTCAAAAACTTAAAACCACCAAACCTAGAAAAGATAAATCTCTCTCAGTTTGCTTCAGAAAATCTAAACCCAATAAAAATCCACGTTGGTGGTTTCTGGAGAGAGTTACTCATCTGTCTCTCAGGAATGGGTCTTTTGGGCTCCCACTCACTCCTTCCTGTAGCGTTGGAGCCTTGCTCTGTAGCGTGATCCTAAGTCATCACTCTGCAAATCCTCTCCTCCGCCCTTGAAGTACCCTCCATTTATTCTATTTTAGAGTGTTGGACTTTTGCTCTATAATATGATTCTAAAATGTCACTCCCCAGTTCCTCGCCTTCGCTCTTGCACATTCTCTATTTAAAAGCACTGAGCCCTCTATCCTGCTCATGGTATTCACTCTTGAGGAAAGACCTTTCCTCCCCACCCTATGCCCTTTGCAATCGTTTCCATTCTTCCAACTCAAATGGCCATTATTTCAATGAAAGCTTCATACAGAGTTTTCATGTTTCATGAAGCTGTCTTTGATTTTCAGGTCTTAAAGACATGACCTCGTGTGAGTATCTTAACTCTTAACCTACTTTTAATTAATGAATTAATCCATTTCAGGGTTTTTCATTTCCTTACATTTGTAGAAACCTTGCATTGTCTCGGTGTTTGAAATTAAGATTCCTAGGAAACTGGAGAAAGATGTAAAGTATAAAGAGATTTCAATGCTTATGAAATGCAAGTACAGTAAAAAATAGAGAAATGATTATAAAAGCAGCCATTCATTACTTGATTTGATTGTTCAGTAAATATTTGGAAGAAATAATTTACAAAGAATGATTTATATGTATACCTAGTAATATATATGATAGCATGTTATAAACTATAAAGCATTTTATAAATTATCTTTGTGTATATTATTATGCATAGAAGGAGTCTTTAAATATACCCCTACTTAATTGACTTGCTGTATTAATGAGTGTCTTCATTCTGCCTGAAAGACATTCTGGTGTCTTTAGCATAGCAAGTGCTTAAACTAGTAAGATACTTCCCAGTAAAACTATGCACGTCTGCACAGAAACTCACAGGCTCAAAAAGAGCTCACTGAATTTATTTTCAAACTTGTTTATTCCAGTTATTATTGCATAATAATTGTAAAATTTTTATTTTTTTATTTTTTTAATAATTTTATTTAAAGAGAAAAAAACAAAACAAAACAAAACAGAATAAAGGGTAGCAACAATATAGAATTCCAAGGAAAAAAGGAAAAGAACAACAACAAAAAAACCTAAGAAATTATTACTTGACAAATTACATACTGACTTCTTGGAAATAGTTGTTCAAATTACAAAGTTAAAACATGTAAAGTAGACATTCAAACAGTGAGACTGTTAACGGTTCTGCTCCACGATCTGACAAAAACAGCAATATGGTCATCCATCTTACCCATGCAAATACACATGCAATTATATCAAAAGGGTAAAATTAAACACAACAAAACAGAGCAAAGTGGATCAAAAGAAAGCAATGTAAGAGACAAAAATTTCAAAACTAGACAATTGGAGATATTCACTCTCTATCATATTGACTCTTGCTTTCTTCCAAATAGTTGTCCATATTGTCACATACAGGGAATTCACATGAAACAACATAGTATGGAACTGAGCAGGACGAGGAGGGCATTTCAGGTCTTCAAGACCAGACATTAGGGAAGCCAAGAATAGCTGTCATAGTGTTTCTCATTCTCCTCAAAACAGCTGTCCATACCTTCATGTGTGTTGAACTTACACAAGATAAAGCAAGCTAAGATCACTTTGAACAAAAAGTGATAGTTTTGCTGGACTTCACATGACGGCATTATGGAATCAGCACTGGATATTGTAGTGTCTCTTTTTCTTCAAAGTAGTTGTTCATTTCAACATGTGTTATATAGTTGGTTCTCGTAAACTGTTTATAAGCTCTACACATGCATGAGTCTCTACATATATATCTATCATTTCTGCATTAGCAGGAAAAACAAAACAAAGCAAGATAAAACAAATCAATTCCTAGAAAAGCATGAGGCAGAAAAGTCACATAAAACCACAATACAAGGTGATCTACAATGGTTACCATGATGTCTCAGCAGTGTATAACAACATTAATAAAAACAAAGCATTGGAGACATTATAAGACTTCAAAAGCAAGTAATAATCAAACCAGAGTGGGTATCTTAGTGAATCTTGTCATCTTCAGTGTAGT
>PVJX010010904.1:0-35443 GCA_004027295.1 Dolichotis patagonum | reverse complement strand
ACTTGATGCTATCAATCATAACAGATTTAAATAAAATCAGTCAAAACAAAGTAGCAATCTAATAAACCAGATTCAAATAAGATCAGTCATAATAAGACAGTATAAGTTATAAAGGGCTTCAGATTAAGTTGATAGGAAAATTAGGGATGATTACCATAATATGTCCTCTTATTTTGGGATAGCTGACCATGTCCTCAAGTCTAGTGTAAGTAGACAAACTGGAACAGCACATAATCCATCCAAGCAGAGTGGTGAGAATAATGTAAATTTTAAATCTTGTTACCCAATTAACAATATCCTCTGCCTCCCATTTTTAGACAATTCCTCCCCTTTCACTCCCATGGGGTGCACTGCTTGTTTTGGGTCCCACTGCCTCCCTATATAGAGTAGCTCAATGCACCCTATCTCCTGATCTACTCTGCCTGTGTTTCTCTCTGTTAGTGTTTCGAGGCCCTCTATACTAGAGATTATAGCCAATCTTCTCTGCCTCATTTCTACTATTCTATTTTTCTGCCATTGGTAGTCTATTTTTCTCTTCCACTCCACTGTCTGCCTCGTTCACTGAGGCCTCTCTGCCACTGTTCCTGAAATGCTCATATTCTTGTTCTCTCTCCCTAGAACGTCCTTCAGTATTTTTTGTAGGGTTGGACTGGTGGTCACAAATTCTCCTAGTTCCTCTTTGTCATGGAAGCATCTTTTTTCTCCATTAATTTCTAGAGAGAGTTTTGCAGGATACATCAATCTGGGCTGGAGATTGTTCTCCTTCTGCGCTTGAATTACTTTACTCCAAGCTCTTCTTGACCTGATGGTCTGTGTTGAGAAGTCTGCCGTGATTTTGATGGGTTTTCCTTTATAGGTGATCTGTTTCTTTTCTCTGATGGCTTTAATATTCTGTTCTTATGTTGAATTTCTGGGATCTTGAATATTATGTGTCTGGGTGTAACTCTGTTTTGGTTGTAGGTGGCTGGAGTTCTGTACGCTTCATACCTCTGCATATCATTTCCTTTTTCTATGCTTGGGAAATTTTCCTTAATAATTTCTGTGAATAGCCTTTGTAATTCCTCTGATTTGATTCCTGCTTCTTCATTCACATTCTTTATTCTTAAGTTATAGATCCTCTTGTCATCTTCCAGTCTTTGTATCTTTACTGCCTGTTCCCTTGTTATTTTTAAGAGATCTTCCCTTTCATGATCACACATTGCAAGCCTGTGTTCAATTTTTGATAGTCTATCTTTGGTTTCTTTCAAGCAGTTTTGCCAGCTTTCTATGGAGTCTTTAGTTGCCTGATAATCTCTTTGAATCTGCTTCATGAATTCAAGGTTTTTTCTGAATTCTTCATTAAATTTCTCTCTCCATTTGTGTTCCTCCATTCTTCTGTCTGTGTCTTCTTTGGAGGTGCCCAGACCTTCTTTTATTAATCTACTTATCTCTTGTTTAATTTGAATTAATATTTCAGTTTTGGTCCCGCTTATGAAGTCCTGAAGATATCCCTTTATGTCTGCTAACGCTGTGTTTGATGTTGCATTTTTGCTGCCCTCAATCTCTTTTGTATTTACCTCTCCTGGATCAATGTTCTCTAGTTTGGGGGCTGGGAGTTTTTTCTTATTTCTCCCTTTCATCATGTTTTTTGTTCCTTCCATACAAGTGTACAGTGTAATTCCCAGACCCTTTTCTTGTTGGTTAAGCCTCCTCTAGAGGGAGCAGGCTAGGAGCTTTAGCCCTCTTCAATAGGTTATCAGAGATTAGAGTTCACCCTTGGGCAGTGTGCGCTAGCTCCTCTCCTCCAGGCCAGTCAAACTTTGCAGGCCTTCAGGCAGTGTGTGCTGATCTCAGGAAAGTAATTTGTAGTGACTCACTGGTTCCCCGCCAGGGGCACGGCCTAGTCCAAGCAGATTCCACCAATCCGCTTGGCGAGGGGAGCAACCAGCTGAAGCCACTTCCTTATGGAGTTAAGGTGTCCTGCCCAAATCCAACATGTCATCCAGTCGGTTTCCCCTTTCCCGTGGGAGGGTCTTATTCCCATTACTCACCGCGTGTTGATGCCAGTCCCCAAGAACTGCAGGGATCCCTGACCTTCGACTTCAGGGCAACTGTGGTGGGAATTCACGGTGCCTCTGGGTGGGTCACGTGCAGGGCCCGTCTGGGCGAGCTGCATGCAGGGCTGTTCAGCTCCGTGCTCCGATGGCTCAAGCCAGTCGCTATGGTGCGGATTGCTTGTTCAGGTTGGGCAGTAATTCAGGCGGCTTGAGGAAGGCGCTGTTCTAGCTGATCTTATCTTCACTAATAGTAGCCCCAGGACCTCATATTGGAGCGGTTTTTTGCACTTTAGTTTCTTCCTGGGCTGTGAGAGTCCATCTCTCTCTGTGTGGGTCTCTCAAGGGTGTTTTACTCTGGCATTTGAGCTGTCTCTCTCAGAGAGGGTCTCTCTGCTGCTACCTACCAGTCCGCCCTCTTTCAAAATCAATAATTGTAAAATTTAATTTGACTTTATAAAGAGCCAAAGAATATTAACATAAAAAGATGCTTGGTATTTATTTGAAAATAAAGTTGAAATCTTTTTCAAAGACTCAGTAAAGATGGGTTATTTGAAAAAACTAGTGTTTTATATTGTTAAACATCTATAAAAAGTGATGAAAAAATCTAAAATTGTATAATTCTGTGCTTTGATTTCTTAAGGTCGGACTTGACTTTAAAGAAACAAAAACTAGAGATTCTGGTGATGCTTAAAAGAATTATTTATGTAGTGAAAATCAAGGAAAACTCGTAGGAGATTCATACACAAAGAAGATGTGATCATCTTACTATAAAATTGGTAAATAAATTTACATTTATGTTTGCCTTTTGTTAAAATTAAATTTTGTGATACTTTTTAGTAGACTCTTGTCCACAGAGGCTTATTTTAAATAACTTTTGATTAACAATAAAACAGAATGTCTATGACCACATGTTTCTTGCAAGCTAACCATGCTGGATCAAGCGTGGTGCTAATGAGACTTACCTTCCAACCTGTCTGATATCTTCCAGTCTATGACTCCTTAGGTACAGGAATAGCTGAACATAGACTGGTGAGAGTATCATTCTTAGTAACTTAAGATCTCAGAACAAAATTAGCAGGAAGGCTGTCTCCTAGGTGGAAGGGCTCTCCCTCTATTCTATCAACAGCTGGACTCCTGAGACACATCCATCTTAAAATCAGCGGCAGCCCTGGAAACCTGTACCAGCACCAAAGCCTGGGAGCTAGATCTCAGGACAAATTAGTGAGACTTTGACCCATCATGACTGAAGGATTTGAAAAATGGAGAAAGTATTTGAATCACTGTTGAAGAGAGAATTGAAAGTCATATCCATGGAAATTGTGCCAAAAGCTGGGTCTAAGGACTAAGTAAGATTGTCAGAGGAGAGATGAGTCAAAGGCACATGTCTCATATGATTGGGAACAATGAAATGTTTTGTATGGGACAGTTAGGACTAAGGTTATGATAAGTATAGGAGTTTTAGAGACTTGATACTTTTCCTTAGTCAATTTTGGCCTGCCAAGTAGATGGGTAGGGAGAAATTAGGGGAGGTTTAAAACTTAGACCTCTTAGGGCTGCATTACATGTATAATATATTGCATTACATAATCAGTTTATTGAGGAAATGTATTTTTAAGGCGTTGTAGATTTGAATGGGACTCTTTCTGTATAACTGTCCCCTGTGTCACGCTGAATTCATTTCATCCTCGAAAGTGATGATCTTAATGGTATCTTGGCTTAGTTCTATAACTTCTATTGCTTTTAGTTACTTAAATGTTTTCCTATTCATTTCTCAGATCCAATTCTTTCATTTTAAAACTTCCATCCTTATTATGTTCAAAGTGTTTTTTTTTTTCCTTTTCTTTTCTTTCTATGAGTTCTGGGAATTTACTCATCAGAGTGAAGATGAGAGCTGTGTGGTCTGGCTGTCAGATACTTGCACCCTGTTCCTCTTCTTGGCTATACATTTTCAGGTATTTAGACAAGAGTGGGGGGAAAAAAGAAAAAGGAACTCTTTCCTACGAAGGGGCAATACTCTACTCTTGTCACTGTATGGTTATGATGACACGGGCTCAGAGCCCGTGAGCTCTGGGTGCATGGAGAATTGCTCTAACACACTGAGCTGATAAGCAACTCTCCCCAGAAGAGCTTTCTGAATCATTGACAATGTCTTGCGAAACTTGGTTATATCTTCTTGCTGACTCCTAGAAATGGCAGCTTGTCTGACTCCTCTCTTGTGGCCTTCTCATCCTGATGTCTGTCCCAGGGAGATTGTAGCCTTTAATTGCCTCAACTCATGTCTGTTCAGCAGTCTCCCATCTTGCTGATATCCTCAAATTGTGCCAAGTGATTCTCAGGTATGAGAGAAAATAGTTCCCTCCTTAAGCCACTAGAATGCCTCGAACAACTTTCACTCAGTTCTTTTCTTATACTGACTGCACAGAATTCGAGGAGCACTGGTGTGTGGCTGGCCTTGAGGGTGGCAGATGGCATCACCTCTAAGAATTATTTGAATGTAGAAATGGGGTGCTTGGTTCTTTTGTGTGTTGTCAACCTTGAGTCCTCGCTAGTAAACAAAACTCAACTTGATTTTCTTTGATACTTGCTTTGGTGGCAATGGTTTTTTAATTATGTTTTTACTTTTTTATCCATTGGAATTGGTAAGGTAAATAATTTCTTAGTTCCATGTAAGTTTTTATTTTTCTGATTTATCTGGAGATAAACTCATATATACTTCAGATGAATTCCAGTAGCCTTGTCAGAGAATAAGTATAAGTTTCTCAACACAGAACACTTTGTGATACATTTTTAAAAACTCAGTTTAGACTGACATTGCTTTGCTACTGTACACAAGTGCTCTGGAGCAACAAGTGGGTCATATTCTTAGATTTAATACATTCTTGGACTTAAGGTAGATAGAAATCATTATTTACTATTTATTATTTACTATATATCACTGGACAGGTAGAAAAATAAACTCACTATTTGATGGCTCTTGCCCCCAGTTGTGAGACTGCATGATTTTAGCTAGTCGAATCAGCTTTCTTTTCCTCAAATCCCTTCTATATAGCACCAGAGCATTAGGCAATATGATCCTCGAGGGCTTAACTCTCATATTCCTTAGGAAGAAGAACCCCCTGAGACCTATTTCCCTCTGCTCCTATCCTTTTACCTTAAGGATGCCTTCCCTTCATCCTTTCAATTTTAAAGAATTAACAGTTCTCCTAAAGAATATATAAGCAAAAATGATTGTGAATTCCTCCACTGTATTTTCCATCTGAGCAATGAGAAGTGGTGTTTTGGAAGTATGTAGGAGTGAGCTTAATCTATAGGCAATTGGGGAGAATTGAATACTGAGTATGTCAATTCATGAACATGGTATACTTTTGTATTTGTCTAAGTCTCCTCTTTTACTTTTCAAATATAGTTGTTAGTACATGTTTACAATGCATAGTGATTATAGTTATCATTGGATGCATGTACATAATGAGTCTTAATTCTCCCTACACCCCATCTTTTTTTGCTTTTGTTTTTCATCTGCTATGCTCTTCTCCCTCCCAGCTCCTTCCAACTGTTGTCCCTCGTTCCACTTACAAATGCTCTAGAGTGAGGGAAGAGAAAGGGGATAGAAAAGAATGATGAGAGTAAGTCTTCTTTTATGTGTTTTAGTTTTCAGTATACTGCACATGCCATGTTAAAAAAGGTTTCCATGTATACCTTATATGATTTTGGGGTGTTTGTGTAATGATATTTTCCAAATGTGAAGTTTTATTCATTACTGGTATGTAGCAGTAAAATTTATTTTTATATATCATTTACAAGTTTGCTAAATTCACATATTACTTCTCTCAGTTTTTTGTATTATTTATAGATTTTTTTCTGTTTCAATCTATGTGTTTTATTTATTTATTTATTTAGTTTTAACTTATTGTACTGTCTAGAATTTTCAGCATTAAGCTGAATACAAGTAGTGGGAGAAGAAAGAGTTTCATGTTTTCCTTGTTCCTAAACTTAAGGAGAAAACACTTCATCTCTTCAACATTAATGATGGTATTAGTTGCAGGTTTTCTTGGTAGGTGTCTTTTTATTAGACCAACGAAGTTTCCATCTGTTCTTAGTTTGCTTAAAGTCTTCATGAAGAAATTTTGAAGTTTGTTTTGTGATCTTTATACTTCTACTGAGATAATCATGTTTGCTTTTTTTTCCCATACAATGAAATACATTAATATATACCTGAATAGTGAACTATCCTGGCACTTAAGGTATGAATTGTCTTATGGTGAATTATCTTTTTTATTTATGATTATATTTGATTTCTCAATGGTTTCTTTTTTATTTTTTGATCTTTTAAAATTTTATTTAAAGAGGGGAAAAAAGAGTAGAAATAACACAGAATTTCAGTAAAAATTAAGAAATCACTACTTGATAAATTACATATTGTCTTCTTAGAAATAGTTGTTCATGTTACAAAATTCAGGCATACAAAGTCAACAAACAGTGAGGCTGTAAACAGTTCTGTTCAATGATCCAACAAAAACTTGGTAGTATGGTTATCAATCCCACACACTTAAACATACATGCTGTTATATCCTTTAATGCATTTTCTTTTCCTCCTTTTGCTTTTTAAGTACATTATCTGTTTAGTTATATCATGTTTCAGCTTGCTCAGTACCTTATTGATCTGTTTTGTTGTTGTTATTTCCTTTTTAATCACCTTATATAATTCTGTTGTTTTGTTTTTGAGTTTCTCATCATCCATGTCACATAGATCAGCTTTAATGGAGTTGGGAGTTTTTGGAGGTATTTTGTTACCTTGTTTTCTCATGTTCTATTGTTTTATTTTATTTAATTTTCATTAACTTGGAGGTAGTCATATACAACAAAACAGGATGGAATAAAGCCAATTAAGACAGTATAGTGAAATTGGCACAGAACATCACAGCAGGTCACCAGGACAACAATAATAGGCACCATTGTATATTTTGTTATCTTCAAAATAGTTGTTCTTCTATTAGGTACAGCAAAATCAAAAGAAATACACAACATTATAGAATACATCAAAACAGAATGTTGAATAGAGCAACACCGTTAATAAGGACAAAGCAAAATGGCGATAAAAATATCTGCCTTCAGAGATAGTAGGAAACTCCCCCCACTTGCTGTACCAAATATGGTCACCTCCTAAGAGATACCCAGATCCCTGGATCCCAATTGTTAATGGGGCGGGGGAATATGTTATATTTGATTCTAAGCCTGTGCCCCGGTAGGCAGCAGGCTGGTTACTGGTTGACTCAGTGGCCTAAGTTCCAACGTGGCGCGGATCTCAGGAAACACTCTTGCTTTTTGTTTCCCTGCCCTGGGGTGGTTGCGGCTTGCCAGACCACAGTCACTTACCAGGGCGGCAGGCTTGTTACTGGTTGGCTCAGCACCTTCTCTCAATGGTTTCTTAAGGATATTTGCAATTTGTTCATGAAATCTATTTTACTATAATTTTCTTCCTTTTCTTCATCTTTTTCCTGCTTTTCTTCCTTTTCCCCTCTGTCTTTTCCTCCTCTTTCTTCACCGTTTCCTCTGCCTCCTCCTTTTTGTAATGTCTTTGTTCTAGTGGCAGAGTGATTCTGGTCTCATAAAACAAAGTGGGGTATAGTCCCAAAACTTTTAATTATTTGGGTGAATTTATACAGAATTTATATTACTTCTGTCCTTGAAGCTATGAACCTCTAAATAGAGAGATTAGTTTCACTAGTGAATATTAACAATGCATGCCTCATTCCTTTCCCTTGCTTTATTATAGAGACTCCATATTTCAGAAATGTTAAATATTAATATGCTTTTCATCCATTTAATGAGAGTACCTGCAGTATTTTGTCATTGAATATGATAAAATATTATCTGGGTCTTATGTTATCTATTACATTAAAAATATTAAAAAGTCCTACTTTACTGGGATATGTTTCTGTTATGAATAGATTAAAATTCTGCCCAATTTCTTTCTAGCATTTTACATCTTTGTTGATATATTACTCACATAGGTTACTTACTGAAAGTAAAAGTCAACATTTTTGTTTTTATACATTCAAAGAACCATATAACCATTACCGGTATCTAATTTTAAACTTTTTCAGGTCCCAAGATAAATATTATACTTACAAATGAACAACCATTTCCACCTCCATTTTTTTCTGGCAATCACTAATCTACTTTTTGGTTTTTATATATTTACCTATTCTGTGCATTTTTGGTGTCTAGAATTTTTCACTTAGAATGCTTTCAAGGTTCATCAATGTTGCATCATGTATCAGTATTTCATTTCTATTTTCAAATAATATTCAATTGCATGGACGTATTTATTCATTTGTCAGTTGATGACCATTATTTGAGCTGTTTCTGTTTTTTAGGTATGCTGTTCTGAACATTCTTGTGTATGTCACAGTAGACATGTTTTTGTTTCTCTTGGGTATATATTACCTGGAAGAGTAATTGCTGGATCATACAGTAATTCTATGTTTTACATCTCAAGGAATTTCCAGATCAAAGAATCTAGTTGATAAATTTTGAACTCTTTTCAGCAATGGATAAAGTCTCCAATTTCATCTACATCCATTTTGTCTTGTTGATTATGGTCATCTTAGCAGGTGTCCAGTTGTATGACTTTAATTTGTATTTCCTAATGAATAACAGTGTTGAATGTATTTTTGAGACAGTGTCTCAAAACATAGTTCCGGCTGACCTTGAACTGGTAGCCCAGGCTGCTTTTGTACTCCCAGTGATCTTCCTGTTCCAGCCTATGGAGTACTGGGATTATCATGACTGGCCCCATATTTTTTATTGATTTTTTATTGCAATTCTTCTTTGGAGAAATTCTCTTCTGACATTTTACCCACTTTAAAATTGTATTCTACTTCATTATTGAGTTGTTAGAGTACCTCAAATTCCTTACCAAGTAAATTATTATCAAGTATTTTCTCCTATTCCATGAATTATCTTTTCACTTTCTTGATGGTACTATTTGCAGCAAAAAAAAAAGTTTCCAATTTTGATGAAGTCCAATTTATCCATTTTTCTCCGATTGCTTGTGAGTTAATGTAATATCTAAAAGAGTTAACACCTGGCACATGGGCATGAAGGTCTATTCCTGTATATTAAGAGTTTTATAGTTTCAGCTTTTGGGTTCATATGTTTGTCCAATTTTAAAGGAATTTTGTGTTTGATATGAGAAAGAGGCCCAAATTCTTCTTTTCCATGTAGTTACTAATTTTTTCCAGCAAACTTTGTCAAAAAACTATTGGACTATTTTTTCCCCATTAAATTGTCTTGGACCATTTGTTTAAACTCAGTTGACACAATTTTGAAGGGTTATTTTTGGATGCCTAATCCTGTTTCATGGATATATATCTATACCCTTATGCCTTAAACTGGTATCACATTGTTTTCATTCCTGTAGCTTTATAGTGACTTACGAACTATGGAAGTTTAAGCCTTATAACTTTGTTCTTCTTTTTAAACACTGTTTTGGCTATTCTAGGACTTCCAAAGTTACTGATGCAGTGAATTATGCTAATGGATATTTTGGCAACTAACCATCACTATTAAAACTATAAAGAAAACATTTAGAATATTTGATTACAAATTTTTGAATATGATAAAGTAATATAAATCAATTTAGAAGACAAAGTATAATAAATTTGCAAATTATGTGAAGGCCAGTGTATCAATATGATTAATTTATGAGGTACAGTTTTATAATAAGCTAATAGGAACATGCTATTCATCCAAATTTAGAAATGACATAGGATATGAACAGATAATTTATGAGACAAATGTGAAAGACTAGTATATTTAGATAAAAAGTTTAAAGCCATGATGATGCGGGAAATTAAACAATCCTTCTTTTAAATCTTCCCAATGAGAAACTACCTATTTTTTTAGTAATATTAATCTATGTTAGTAAGTATTGTTAAAACAAAACTCAGGTCTGATATGGCGCCATATTGAACTCCAATCCTTTCATTAATAATTCTATTATATGCATTAAAGATTTTCTTAGAGATCAGTGTACTACATCTCTACAAATACAGTTCAGTCTTAATTATTTTGGTTACAAAGTGAAACTTACAAATGTAAGTAAGATGACAATAAGTACAATTTAACCATGTAATGAGATACTGTAGACACATTAAAATAAAGAACTTGAGTTAAACTTCCGAGACAAAATGACTCATGATACATATCCCACATGGAGTACAAATGCTTTTATTCTCTTCCATTACTTCAGGTGTGTTTATCACATCTAAAGAAAGTCCTCATATTTTGGGAGTAGAGGCCAACTAAAGCCATATGAAAAATTAAAATTCAGTTGGTTTTATGTTAAAATATTCATATAATTGTATGGGCCTAATAATTTTGAATAACCCCACTGCAAAGCTCTTTGTTTTGGGGTTCTACAGAACAATCCTTGAAAAATTCTTGAAATATCAAAGACCTGACAAGAGAACTTAAAGCAAGATGAGGAATCTTAAAGAAATTGACATGGAAGTTTCTTTTGCCTAGAAGTTATTATTGCTCACTTAGTCTACTGTTTAGACATTTAAACTATTGTTTTAATGTGAGTTGTGGCATACCAAAATAAGAACTAAGGTCCACAAAAGGTGAGGAGTTTGATGGGAAACAATGCAAAATGGGTCTTACCTGGTGGTTCGCCAGAGCACCTGCCATAAGGAAGTACAAGTATTCTACGGAGAAGGACTTGAATCATTGGGAGAAAACGTTCACTAAAAAGAGTCACATACCACCAAAGAAGTACTTACAGAAGACAAGTTGACACAAGACAGCACCAACAAGAAGAAGGAGAAAAGAAGAAAAAGGAAAAGCCTTGCAAAGACTTCAAGATACTAGAATCTCAGACCACACTTAAAGAATTAGACACCTTTTAAAATCCTTTCATATAATAAGTCATAACTGATATGAATATCCCAATGTTTTATCAGTGCAATAACCATAAATGAGGAAATAATTTGCAAATGGGAAGACAGACCAGAAGAAATTGCATAGTATACTGTATCAAGTGGCAGAAAGAAGGGAAACAGGAAAAAAAAGAGAAGAGTAAGACAGAGTACAGACAAAGTGAAAAGGAGGAACTTTTTCCTGATGTATCACCAAGTAAGGGGAAGAGGCAATAGCAGAATAATTGCTGGGAACTTTCTAGAACATTGTAAAAGATGCAAAACCATAGTTCTAAAAGACTCAATGAATCCCAACATGATAAATAAAAAATAAAGTTATACCAAGATATATTTTTATAAATCTGTATAGCAACAGAGACCAAGAGAAAAATCTTGAAAGCAGCAAGAGCAAAAAAGATACATTATCTTTAAAGGGATAAGAGTCTGAAATTGGTTTTCTGGTAGCATAAAAGGAACCCCATAAGGAAATGAAATATTTTTATTAATTTTATATAATAACTTCCAGTCAAGAATTCCAATATGTTTTATGATAAACGCATAAAAAAATATTTTCAAACAAAAACTGAATTTCTCACTAAGAAATTTTTCTTAAAGAAAATCCTGAAAATATTTCTTTCATGCAGATGGTAAATGGTTTGCAGATAGGAGGCCTAACTTCAAGATAAAGGAGAACAAGAAAGCAGATCTATAGTAAATATAAATTAGGTTTAAATCAAGTTTATTGGTATTAAATAATGCTAATATTGACCCCTAGTGATTTTGTTTTTAAAAAAACATATGAAGACCTGATGTTAACCTCTCTACTGGAGGGCGTCTAGAGCAGACTCTCACGGACCTGAAGTGATTCTCTTGCGAAGGAAACTGCGGCTCACAGGAAGGAAAGCAGTGATTCCCTTTGCTGCAAGGCTGTCAGTCAGAAGGTGAAGGCTAGCGTGTCCTTGAGAATAGCAGCAAAGTCAGCTTCTCTTTACCAGACCAGAGGTTGCAGAGGGTTCACATACCTGGGAGAGCAGAGTTGGAGACACGAAAGCAGGAGAGGAGGCGGTGAGGACCCCAGAGCACGAATGTTTCTCCTGAATGACTCCTCTCTTGTGGGTGGATTGCATGATGACATTAGGGTTAACTTCCTGTCTCACTTTTCCAACCATCCAGTGCTCCACATCGAGGCTGAGGGGCACTGGAGGAGAGAGACAGCTGACAGATCGATGCAAGAGGGCCGAGGGAAGATGACATATCAACAACACAAACATTCCTCTGAGAATCTGGCGAGATGTGAGTGTGAAAATGTCAGTGAGCTCAGGCCCAGATGCTAAGGAGGTGTGACTTTAAGGCTGCTGACACAGATGGAGGCAGTCAGGAGCTCTGACTGTGGTCTCCCGCCCTCTGCAGGCATGGGAGGCGGAGCTGGGGAATCTGGCTTCATCCAGCTGTGGATACAACTGAAGAGTTGATAGGAGCTGGTTCCCACTTAGAATTTGCCTGGATCTGTGGAGGTGTGCTGGGCTTGCTTAGGAAAGCATTGAGCTCTAGAGAGTCTAATGACTCCACCTCCTTTTGGGCACTGTGGATTCCTTGAGGCAGGAATAACATTTTTTATCTTTGTTTCATAAAAAAAAAAAAGAAAAAGAAAAGAAAAAAGAAAGAAAGAAAAGTGATATAAAGTACAAAGTAAACATCAACAGCAACTTTTTCAAAAGCAAAAAACTTTTTAGGTGTTGATAATTGAAATATTGGCTTTAAAATTTTATCCTATGTAGTATTTCTGACCTCCACATTTTCCTTTCCTTCTGTTTGTTCCTTCTGTTTGTTTCCTTCTGTTGTTCCTTCTTGGGGGAAGTCATTTGACATTAGCATCATTTGGAGAAAAATTTGTATCTTTGGGTTTTCCATGTGGTCACTTTCTAGGATCAGAAGACTGTTTCACACTGAGATTGTGTTAGTCCTTTTTTTGTCTCAGTAGTGGCAATGGGTGGGCCTGTTCTTCAGTTTTAACCTAATGAGATTAGGCAGTCCAGTCTGTCAACATTAATGTATATTCAAAAGCCAGAGTCAAAGAATTTTTCACTGAAAGAATTTGAAAACTATTACTGAGTTATAGGCCAAGAAAACAACTGGTGGTACTACAGAGAGTGAAAATAACACCATGAGGCCATTACTGGGTATACTCCCGTTCTATTCCTAAGAGTTGAAAGCTGGTACTTTGTGCAGATCTAGGATAAGAAGAAGAATATTTCTGTTGGCAGAAAACATCAGTGAATGGTTTAAAGCGTATCACCTCTCTCCTCTCCACTGAGGACCAATTCTGCAAATGAGCTTACTTTCTCTTTATTTTAGCCCAAATGATCTGGCCACCATAAATAGCATATATATGGTTTCTCAGGAACATCAAGTCCTAGTATTTGTTGGTAAGGTAGTCAGCAATTTAACAATGTCTTTTTGTCTGAAAGAGATCTTCAGCTGTAGATAGGAGAGATGAGTTTTGTTACGGGATTCACTTCTTTAATTGTTCTCTGGCTACAAAGTGAACCTGGTTAAAGATAATGAAGATTTAGAAGAAGAGAGAGAGATTGGAGTTTTAAGTAGCAAAAAGTGAAATCCCAGAAACAAAAGTGTCAAGAAGAAAAGAAAATGCTTCATCTTGGGGATTTAAATGAAATAATGCTTTCTTACTGATCCTTCCTGCTTAAGACCAAGGAACTGTCCTCTAACATTATGTGATGGTCAGAAAAATGTGCTTTTAACTCATGAAACTAACTCTTAGTCTTAATCAATTTGTGGGGGATGAAACAGATCTTAGAGGTAAAATATCATAATTTTATTTTAAATCAGAAGATGAGCAGGGCCAGAGATTTCAAATGACGTACTCCATACTAAGTGTCCTGTTATGTTCAGAACCTACTTTTACAGTCCATTACTTCATTCATAGTACTTGCCCATTTTCCACTTCACAGAGACAGTTCAGGACACTGCAGAGATTAAAATGAAAAAGTAGCATGGCATTTATTCTCCTAAAAGCTTGAGAGAAGTGAGAAAGATAGGTAGTGGAATGGTTAAACATCAGCTTTGGTAGGCTGAGTTTATGTGACTTTCTGGCTATATAACCCACAGTGAAATTTTAAGTCTCTTTAAGCCTAAATTTCCTTCTTTGTGAAATGGGAGTAATGAGATTGAAGTGATATCATGCATGCGAATGCCAAGCACCGTCTCAGGATGTCGACTGTTATTTTGTGTTCATTCACGATAGGATGACTTCATGCATTTGTTGGCCTGCATGCAGGTACTATTCTAAATCAGTCCTTTCTCTTTCACTGTTAAATCTGTGATGGTCCCACACGTGGTTCAGTGCACATATCTTTTCAGCAAATTAATGATAATTGGCCAGTCTGTAATGACCACTAGAAGCTACCAGCTTAGTGCCCCACGAGATGCAAATATTTTCTGCATAATACTCAGGGGAAAACAAACAAAAAACAGAAACATAAACAACAAAACCCATCCAAAGCTTTTTGGTCCCCTTTCTTATTCAGTTGAGCCCTAGGCATTGTATTATATGATCTAGGTGTAATCTCAGTTAATACTCACAATGACCTTATGAAGACCTGCTATTTAAACCCCATTCAAAAATATGTATGCAGTAAGGTTGGAAAAGTATAAACCAGGGGTGGTAGTGCATGCCTATAAACCCAGCATTCGGGAGGCTGAGACAGAAGGATCCTTGGAAGTTTGAGACCAGCCTGGGCTCCAGGCCAGTCTGAATTACATACTGAGACCCTGTCTCACAAAGATGAAAAAAGCAAAGAACGAAGAAAAGCTAAACAATTTGCTTTTGTACATTCAACCAAAATTTGAAGTTAGATCTATGTAACTTTAAATCTTATGCTGAAACACTTTCTGCACAAAGAACAAAGACTGAATCATCCTTTCTGGATCCTGTAAATGTTCATTTGCCTGAAAATGCCTATTCCTGACTAATTTAGACAGGTGAGATTGCATTAAGGCAAACAATGCAGTCCTTCATCCAGTGCCTTAAGAGTTACATTTCTTTTTATTTATAAACAGATAGTTATAATTTTGGCTCATATCCTGAGTTTAAAAAATCCTGGAAACTTAAGGTTGACTTTTTACTATATTTTGACATTCTTCATATTTTCGTCCTTGAATTCTATACATTCTTCCTACTTACCTTCACCAATGATGAAGATGGATTTAGACAGAGAGTCAAAGAGAAAATAAACTTGTCAATTATTTGGATTTTTCTAATTCTCCCAAAATTTGACTCGGGCAGTCCAAACATCTAGATAATTAACCAAAGCTGCATCTACTCAAATGGCAGCCGCACTGTTCACTAACAGTGTTCAGACAAGTCAGTCCTGGTTCCAGAATGACAAATATTTTTGACCCTTGCTGATTCCACCACTGTGTCATTGAAGCAGAAAGGCCCATATACCTGATTTGAGTTGATTCTGAATGAAGATGCCTCCTTTCTCTCCTTGGAGTCATGTTTTGCTACGTGAATTACAGGTACAATTTGCATTTTAATGTTTTCACCCAGGAGTTTGAGCGACGTGACCAGCAAGCAGTGCTTCTAGTCTGGGCTTTCTGCTGACCCCATGTCTGAAATGCTGCATACCTCTTTCCTTCCTCTCAGTCTGGTCCTCAGACATCCTGTCTTCAACCTCTGACATAAGATTTAAAACCTTTCCTCACAATTCCCTTTAGGCCCATTTTTTTCATACTATGAAAATCATCCAGTCCATAGTCTCTCTTCACCATCTTGCCTTTTCTTCCGGAGTAATTGGTAAAGATAAATCTTAATACAATTCTTTCCCTCTCTTTATGAATTTCTGTCATTGACATTAGGGTAAAAATATTTTCTTTTTAAACAACTCCTGAGGTTTTTCAGCTCTTTTGTTCTTCTTGGATCTGAGCACCCTGCCATTGCTTTGTGGTCCTCAGTTTTATTTTTCTTCTTTCATCACTGGAAATGGCATCTCACTTACTATGACAATCTTGGAAGCTACTGTATGCTTCTGCCAGCCAAGGGCAAAAGAAACTCAAATTCCTGTAGCAATGCTGCATTTGGACAGATCCTTGCAGCCCTCAAACTTTCTGCCATGTTTCTTCTCCATACTTTTACCAGCAAAGTCTTGTGTTCCCTTTGTCCTGCATTTTGTTTCTCCCAGAGAAGAGTATTGTGGTTGTTTGCACCATAGCTTACATTCCTCGTTATTCACTCAGTTGTTTCCAGAACACACATAGCCAGCTCGGTCTTTGCTAAGCAGCTCTCTGGCTCCAGTATCCTGGGCTCATTGATACCCATGGTCTGGCTGTTCTTTGTCAACCTGAGCTCATGATGTGGAGCCACCGTGCAGTAGAAAGAGCATTGGATGGGTGGGTAAATGTCTATGTGACATCGAGCATGTCATAACACCACTTTGGGCTCTTGTTTCTTCCTTCCAAATACATGGACTGGATCAAATTATCTTTAAGGGGACTTTCCTGCTGCGGAGACATACTGTGAAGGGTTGGGCCCTTTCAAAAGCTCTGGAATGTACTGTTCAACAGAAAATTAGATGAATCAGTTTGTGGTAATAATAACAATCATGATAATAACAATCTCAATGACCTTGATTTCCTGACCAAGTGGATGGATTGTTTGTTTCAACATTTTTGCCAATGCCACCTTAAAATACTCTGAACGAGTTAATCAGCTTGATATACTTTCGTCTCCAGCCCGTTCATATTAGTTGACCCATCTCCAACTAATGAATAAAGACTTTTTTTCAAAAACCATTTGTTCCTTCACTCATTTGTTCACCAAAGTTCTATACCAGGTCATATCTATATCCTTGAAGAATTTGTACTTGAACTAATTTAACTTCACTGATTAAAGTCTGTTTAGAAACAGAATCTATTTTTTCCTGGATTTGCTAGTATTTCTTTTGAAACTGAACTTACCTCTTTGTATTATTTTAGAAAGCAGAATTTACTAAAAAATAGTAAGAGAACTTATATAAAAGTTAAGTTAGGGGGTGATTCTCTTGATTAGGCTGACTCTGGTTTCCATAGAAATTCTTTTGATTCAGGTACTGAGATCGACAATATTCGTGGGAATATTGGTGTCACTAGAATATCAATTAATACCCTTTAAAATGGTACTTCTATGATTGCTATCCTCAGACAGGTGTTTAATTCTGATACTGAAGAAAATCAGGCATTTACCTTTCAGGTAGACTTTTCTTATTCTTCTTCATAAACAGAAAAGGGGCTCAGTAGAAAACAAACACTCGGGACAAGCCCTCATTGTTATTACCACCTAAGGTGTTGTGGTTTGGCAGAAGAGTGGTTCAAAACTGCCTGCTAACATAGGGAGACCCTACCTCAGATAGACCAAAAAAAGCCTGCTAAGTAATTCATTCTTGTTTTTTGGACAGAAATCTGACCTGTGATTTTGCATGAATCAACCAATTCAGAAGACCTATTTTCCTTCTTGAGAAAAGGAGAGCTATTTAAGATGGTGACCAATATAGGATGGTGACATTTTGAGATCCAGAAATTAATTTTATGAGTCGACAGCAGATTTTTAGGGCTTTTAAGTTTGACTTTGAAGGAAATTGCCCCAACTAGAGATGGAAATGAAATGAGATAATTTAAAGTACACCTTGTCCAAATATAGAGCAAGAATAAAACCGTAAGATGATTATCTACTTACAAAATTAAGCCCCCAAATAGGTCTCCTTCCATTCCACCCTTTTTGGTGGGTTTATTTCCGCTTCCTCTCAGGGTGGGATTTCTCCGCTTCATGCACACCACGAGTTAACTGCAGACTCCTGCTCTCAGCCTTCAGCCTCGTCCTTTCTCACTGCGGCAATATTCTGGTGTCTAGTGATGGCTGTCCTACTCACCTTTTCCTGTAAGAACTCCGCAGGGGACCTCTTTAAACAACGGCCTTACTTGGCTTTGAAGGCATCTGTCACCGTTATTTATGTATCTCATCTCCTCCTCTAGACTAAGTCTTGGCGAGACAGAACCATCACTTCTCTTTATCTGCCCTTACCACATTTAGTCCTCTTTACTCTGTCTTTGGAACAGTTAGTTGGTAATATTTTTGACAGAATAACAGACTTCTGACCAGAACAATTTAGTTTTAGTAAGATAAAATCCCAGGCTACTCATGCCTGCCTGTGGACAGTGAAAGACATTTTGGGGTGACATTTGATCCTCCCCCCATGTTCTCAAAATACAAAGGAGTCTAAATGTCGACCAAGTTTTAGGTTACTTACAGAAAAGCTTTCCACTTCAGTGATTTCAGAAATTGGGTGGATTGTTCTTTGTCTCATAAAGAATTCATTTTTAAGATGCTGATGGCCTCAGTGCTGGCTCACGGCCAGCTTCAGGAAGTGTGGCTCACAAGTCGTCAAGGCCTGTGCATACCCCGCATTCCTTGGGTAATGCAATTCTGGACCCAAATCGATTCCAGAAGTCTGATCTTCTAAAAGAGGCCAACACTCCGAGATTGTTGAGCCACCCGCCCTGGGCTCCCCCCGCCCACTACCTCAATCAGCCTGGACGGGTTAAGCAGCCAGTCAAGGAGCTAAGCGAGCAGTTTGGTGAGACCAAAGTTACGGGGATCTGAACAAGCGGATGAGCTTGGCAGCTTGTGTTTAAAGAATTTGTTTCATGTTTTGGATAAAGTCTGGGAATTTATCCTTCAAAATTCCTTAGATTTAGTAACATGTCAATGCACTGTGTTAATGCAAGAAGTTTTTCTTTTCTTTTTTTTTCTTTTCTTTTCTTTCTTTCTTTTTTTTTTTTAAGGTTAAAAGCCGCCTTCCTTTTTTAAGTATGAGTAATCCATCCAAATCCTGCCTAAGGGAACAAAAGGGATGCCGGTAATTTTCTCTTTCACAAAATGCAGAGACTTCCTCTCTGTCCTCTCCAAGTACCATTCTATGAACTGAAGGGAAATTACACTCCTCACCATTGAAAAAGAGATTATGCAAAATGAGTAGGTAAAGCCAATCGCCATAATACAAATACAAATACCAGCTTAATTCCTTGCATGGAAGAGCCTTATGCCTTTTCTCTCTAGATGTGGGTGTATGTTCACATCTCTCCTTTTTAAAAATAAAAATTATATTATCTGGCATTTTTAAGAGCTCACACAGAATAGAATCTTCGATAGGAACATCATAGCTCCAGCTTTGTGCCTCAGGTCTTACTAAACTCTCCTCTTTTTGCTAAGTAGGAAACATCTCCCTTGAATTACCTTTACTGAAGGATCAAAGTTCAAGGGTTACCTTCGCAGATAGCCCTACTTCTTCATGACTTGGGAAAAGTTATTCGGCTCTTCACTCCTTCTGTACACATACACATACACATAACCAGCAGGGATGATTTATTCTTCAGCGTGGAAAAGGGGCAAAAACCTCTTCTATTTCCATCCCAGACACTAGGCAGCTCATGGGCCTCTGTTTGCCCAGTGGAATGTCTCAGGGGTTCAGGCCAGGACCACAACAAGGCAGACAAGCTTGGAGCAGTTCACTGGTAGAACTCTCTTAGAGCTAGGCTGACAAAAGGAAGTTTGGCAATCCAAAAGGAATGAGTTTAAGCATTTTTTTGGGTTTGTTTGTTTGAGGCTAATTCATCTTCCTATTCTGCGGTTTGATGGTAGATATCAAGTCAGTTGCACTGCTTCAGATTTGTAGCAATGGGCTAAGGGGGATGGTGGGTACCATGTGGAGGTCAGCATAGGGGTGCCTATTAGTTCCAGATCATTTAAAATACTGATTTATAAATTAGTTAATTGACAGCTTTGATTGAACTTCTGCTCTGCAATAGACCTGTGCAAAGGGTTGGGGATAATTGTCAATTTGAATTGGTCTCTATCCTCAGTTTCTTATAGTGTAATAAAAAGGCCACAGTGAGGTGTTTGGTAGGCTGCACCGCAATGTAGTATTTTTTTTGAAGGATAATTTAAATAAAACTGCATAAAGGATGCAGGTTTTAAAGTCTATATGTGTTACAATGCAGATTCATGACTCTTAATAACTCACAAAACAAATGCCTTAAACAAGATACATTTATTTTTCTTTCATAAAAATAAGTCTGGGTATAGAGAGTTGAATAAAGCTGGCCTTAGAGCTTCATAAATCAACAGAAATCTGAACTCTGTATATGTTCTTCCATAGCTTCAGGCTCTACCTCATGTTCCAAGTATAGCTGCTCGTGCTCCAGCCATTACATGCTTATCTGGTCATCTGAAAGGAGGAAGAGACCTTCCTATTAAACACAGTTCCCAGTAGAGTGTTAATTCCCAACTGGATAGAAATTTGTAACAACTCATCCAGCTACAAAGGAAGCTAAGAAATACAATCTGTATTGGGAATTAGTTATTCAAATGAAAATTTTCTAATCCCTAAAAGAAGATGAGAACTACCATATTATATGATTATTGCAAGTGCTAAATAATATATTGACTTTAGACTACTTAACACCCATCTTAATTTAGTTGCTCAATTAGGAGTAGTTGCTGGCTTCACAAGTTGTGGTTGAGGGATTAAGAAGAGTATCAGTCACATCTGAGAGCACAGAAGAGGATCCATAGACATCATCACGGACAGCTGGAATGCTGATGTGTATGATTCTATTGTGGTTTTACTTAAGTAAATCCATATCTTAAACTAGAGCTGCAGCGATTTGTGCCGTTGTTTCTTTTACTTTCTCACCTCTTCTTTGGGAGTCTGTTTACCAGCACACATGGACTAGTTACTCAGCACTGCCCTGTGTCCCGATTTTCTTATGCCTACAGCTACATGACACCGCTCACTGTCTTACCATCTTATGCTTAAGCTGATGCCTTAGCTTCTTAGCTGTTTGCCTATCTCCAGTTTATCTTTTTTTCCCTCAATACCTTCTCCTCTCCCTCGACCCCAAGAATGAACTCTAATGATTTGCTTTTCTGAAGGTGTTATAGTTCTCTGTTTTAAATTTATATATATGATTTGTGTTAATTTTGTATAATGTGAACTTTAGCTTGAAGTTAATTGTTTTAGCTATGTATAAATATTACAATGTCATTTTGTTGAAAAAAAAATCTGTCTTTCCTCCAATGGAGTATCTGTGCATCTTGTCAAAAACTAATTAGCTATGTGTCTTAAGGCTCTTTACTGTGCCCTGTCCCTTTAGGAATATTGCAGTGTGTGTGTGTATATATATATATATATATATATATATATATATATAATAGAGAGAGAGAGAGAGAGAAGGGGGGGAGTAAAAAACAGGTCAGGTTATTTTTCTACTCTGCAATAGACCTGTGCAATTGTTTTGTTTATTATAGTTCTTTTGCTTTTTTAAATATAACTTTATCATCAGTTTGTTTATATCTACAAAGAATTCCAACAATGTTTTATTAAGAATTGCTTTAAGATTGTAGATGTATTTGGGGAAGATTGACACCATAACTGTTATATCAGTTTGTTTTCATTATTATTAATGAAATAGTGGAGGGAGCTAATTTTATAAAGAAGAATGGTTTATTTGGTTCACAGTTTGGGAAAGGGCACTGCATCTGAATCAGTTCAACTCTGGTAAGGGGCATTTTGACTGTGTGACATGGTAGATGGCAATGACCTGAACATGAGAGAGAGTGATCAATTACATTTGACACAAGAAGCCAAAGAATACTGAGTTGGACTAACCCTGGGTGTTTATAACAACTCTGTCATAGAATCATCCAGAGGTTGCATGAGAATGACTGTCACTCTTCCTGAGAGCTCTCACAAGGACTCACCTCTGAAATGTCCCAGAAGTTCAGTATCACCATATTGAGAACCAAGCTCCTAACAGAAATACCACTGCACGACAAAACATAACCAAACCCTAGCAACTATGTTGAGTCTCCCAGACCCCAAATACAATGTATCTCTTCATGTATTTAGATGACTTCTTTCACTCACATTTTAGGGTTCTTAGCATATAGGTTCTGTACATGGTTTGTTGGATTTAGGGCTAAGCCTTCTATATTTCAATCCAGTATAATATCTATTTTATTTTCTAATTTCCATTAGTAGTTTGTGGAAACATCATTGAATTTTGTGTGTTGTTCTTATAGCCTATGAACGTGTCAAACTTTTTATTAGTTTTATAAGATATTTGCAGGTTGCTGGGGTTTTCTATATAACATGTCATCTGAAAACATGGACAGTTTTATCCCACCCCTTCTGATCTATATGCTTTTCATTGCTTTTTCCTGAATTATAGCACTGGTACTGGCTTCTGCTATTATGACAAATAGCAGTGGTGAGAGAGGCCATTGTTGTCATCTATCTGCTTTTCAGGGGAACACATTCTGTTTTCCATCAGTACGCATGATGTCAGTTCCAGATTAATATCTACTCTTCATTAGGTTATGGAAAACGAATATATATATATATATATATATATATTCTTTATATATATTCTGTTATATATAATATATTCTATGATATATATTATATATAGAATATATAATATATATATTATAGAATATACAATATATTTTCTTTATATATATTCTATATATATATAATATATTATATATATATAATAGAGAAAATGGAGTGGAGAAAAAACATACATATGAAAGATAACTAAGATGGTTATACTAGTGATTTCTTCTAATGAACTGTAAAAATGATTTGTGCAGAGCTTCCAGGAAGATGGTGGAACAGTAAGCAGCAGAGTGAACAGCCTCTCTGAGAAACACAGTCCAGACAGTGGAATATAGCATCATGGGGAAGAAAAGAAGGAAGGAAATGGATCCCCTGGACCCAAGAAGAACCTAAAGTGAGAATTGATGCCACACAAAGAGTAAGAAGAAAAGTAAAGAAGAGGGCAGTAGCTGATGGAGCCTTTGCGCGGAGCCGGACCCACTGTGGGAGAGGAGCTGTTTGAACCTGGGAATGCATGGTCATGGTGACAGTGGTGGCTGGTGCCTCCAGAGGCCTCTGCAAAGAGGGATGCAGCAGTTGAGGGGAGTGGTGGATGCAGAGGACTGCGCTGGCTGGCGGTGAGTACAGAGGGCTCAGTCCTCCTGAGGGAGAGAGAAACTGGCCAGGAGCCATTTTGGAGTCAGCCCAGATAAGCCCGGAACCAGAACTACTGCTTCCTTCAACAGCTCCTAGCTCGGTGCAGACAGGTAGAAATTGCTCAGACTGAGCCCCACCCCCACACATATTCGAGTAGCCATCCTGGGGGTTCCACACCTGTATCGAGCTCAGTCTGTAGGCAGGGGCTGGCCCTGCCCCATGCATACTCCAGGAGCCATGGTGGAGGATCCCTGTCCTCACGCACACTCCGCCAACCATCAGGGAGCCAGGCCAGCCTGGGAAAAGCAGTAGACAGCCCTGCACCAGTGCACCCAATGGCCAACCTCAAATACCCATAGCCAGCATTGCTAGAAGGGCCTAACAGTCTCACTTCAGAGAAATTGTAACCAATGCACAAAGTGCACAACCCACTTGTGTGGAAGTACCCAGGCATATGTCAAGATGAAGAAGCAAAAGGCAGTCTCTGGCCTCCAATCCAAGCAGAGAAACTCTAGGAGATGTAAACATGGAAGAGACCAGGAGTCATACCCCTGAAATTTCTGAAGTGATGGCAACTGAATTAAAGAAACAACTTCATGAAGCTATAAAAGAAGTTAGAACAGAAATACTATCTCAGGTAAAAGAAGAAATGAAAAACACACTAAAAGAACAACTAAGCACCTCTAAAGAAGACATAGATGAAAAAATAGAGGAGTATAGGAAAATGAGGGAAACCTTCAATGAACAATATAGAAGAGATTTAGAATACAAGAAACAGATTCAAAAAGTTATCTAGGAAATTAAAAACTCCATTGGAAGCTGGTAAAGTCACTTGAAAGATACTGAAGACAAACTTTCAAACCTTGAAGACAGGATTGCAGCTTGTGATAGTGAAAGGAAAGATCTCTTAAAAATAACAAGGAACCAGGAAGTAACAATTCAATGGCTACAAGAAAGAAACATGACTTAAGAATAATAGGTGTGAGTGGAAAAAGCAGGTGTCAGCACAAATGACATTAAAAGTCTATTTACAGAAATATCAGAAAACTTCCCAAGCATGGGAAAAGGAAGTGACATTCAGATAAGTTAGGCATAGAGAACTCCAACTAACCATAACCAAAATACATCTACACCCAGACGTACAGTAATCAAGATCCCAGAAATTCAACACAAGAACAGAGTATTAAAAGCTGTTAGAGAAAAGAAACAGCTCACCTATAAAGGAAAACCCATCAGAATCATGATAGACTTCTCAACACAAACCATCAAGTCAAGAAGAGCTTGGAGTGATGTGTTTTAAGTCCTGAAAGAAAACAACTTCCAACCCAGACTGATGTACCCTGAAAAATTATCTTCCAAAATTAATGGAGAAACAAGATACTTCCATGACAAAGAACAACTGAAGGAATTCATGACCACCAAACCAACACTACAAAGAATGCTGAAAGACATTCTAGAAAGAGATTAAAAAAAAAAAGGACCACAGTTCCAGGAACAGTGGCAGAGGGGGAATCACCAAGCAGGGCAGACAACGGAATGGAGGGGAAAAGCAGGCAGCCAAGGGCAGGGAAAAAACATGGCAGAGATGAGGCAGTGCATGTTGGCCATAACCATCAATGTAGATGGCTTCAATTCACCAATATAAAGAAACACAGGCAGAGTGGATCAGGAGACAAGATCCATCAATGTGCTTTATACAAGAAACACATTTAACTCAAAGGGGTTAGACTCAGAGTTAAAGGAGAGAGAACAATGCGCTATGTGACAGGGAACCAGAAAATGGGGGGTAGCTTTCCCATCAGCTGCAGAGTGGATAAGAACAGCGTGGCATTTTTATAAAATGGAAAGCTTCTCAGCTATAAGGAAAGATAACCTTGAGGCTCTTGTAGGTAAATGGGTGTAACTGGATCATGCTCATGGGTAAATGGTTCAGAGTCACATGGGTGAATATCGTGTTGTCTCCCTAGTATGAAACACTAACGGAGTTAGTGGGATCCAAAATGCACAATACATACTACAAAAGTGAAAGGGGAGACAGTATCTAAAAAGAGAAGGCAGTGGCCATTGTTATTGTGATTTGAAACCCGTATTGTTTTCATTGTTCTGTTTAGTTTGGTTTTATTCTCTTTTGGTTTGCCTAATTTTATTATACTTGGTAGCATGGACAGCTATTTCAAAGATAATAAAATATATTATGGTAGCCATTATTTATTTCTTGTTATTTTGTTCTGAAGCCCTGTTTTGCTTTCATTGTTTTGTTTTGATTGATTTTATTCTATTTTGGTTTATTTGATTGTATTATGTCTGATGGTATAGGCAACTACTTTGAAGATAACATGAATTATGGTAGCCACTGTTACTTCCCTATTATCTTGTTTTGAAGTCCTGTACTGCTTCCATTGTTTCATTTTTTATTGGTTTTATTCTGTATTATTTTGTTTGATTTTATTATACCTGATGGCATGGGCAGTTATTTTGAAGATAACAAGAGCATTATGGTAGCCATTATTGATTTCCTTTTATCTTGTTTTGAAGTCATGTGTCATGTTCATTGTTTTGTTTTGACGGACTCTATTCTGTTTTATTTTATTTGATTTATTCTCTACAAAATAAAAAAAAACCAGTTTGTGCTTATGTTGTTTGATTGATTATGCATACCTATATCTTGTAATCTGAGCAACTACTTTGAAGATAACAATACATAATATATTAACCATTGTTAATTTCTTATTATCTTGTTTTGAAATTCTGTATCACTGTTTTTGTTGACTTTTTTTCTCTTTAAAATAAAAAAAATAGGTTGTGGTGCTTGCTTTGGCAGCACATACACTATAATAAATATGTTGTGGAATTTCATCCTATTCCTGGTTTGCTAAGAATTTTTATTATGAACAGGCTTGAAATTTCTCAAGTGCTTTTTTCCCTGCCTCCATTTCTGGACCATTAACCTAGCTGGAGAATACACTCCATGGTCAAAAACTTATATGTAATATTTAAGACCTGACTATAGATGACGATGACTACAGTGGTTGTACCCGTTAGATTCCTCAGAGGAGAGCTGCTTTTTTCACAGGAGACTGATACACAGCTAGTGCATTGCTGTTCTGAAGAGTTTCAGCCTAGGTCTCAGCCCCTCTTCCCCACCTCTAGTTAGTAACCTTCACATACTGTGTTTACATTCTTAGCGAGGTGTCTTTATTTCTTATCTCTGTCTGAGGCTTTGATCTGAGGTCCTCTTGAGGGCGTTTTGTAAAAGTCTTCTTACAAGAAGAGGAGGAAGAAACATTGAAGACACTTTTCCCTATTTTGACTCAACACCCAGGCCATTTTCATACCTAGTCATTTCCCCTCACACTATATCCATCTTAGAGTCTGTGAAACTGTCGGAGCGTTTTGTTTGGGGATTCCTTATGGTAAAATAACTCTCACATCTGTACTGATCAACCTGACCCTTGCCGATGTGCCATTCCGTAGGAGAAGTGAAATGCTGGAGTGGGGCTTCTCTTAGTTTAGAGTCTTGCTTCTATCACCATGATAAGTGATGAAAGATTTGACTCATGTATTGCTTTGATTTGGTTTCTCTGGCACCTGCTAGTTCAGATTCCCTCTCTCTCAATTTAGCTACTGGCCTTATAATGGTGGATTACATCAAATACTGAATCAGTCTTGTGTTACAGGGACAAATTACATTTGGCAATGATGCACTACTATTTTTATACATTTCTAGATGTTTTATATGTTGGTGGACATTTTTGCATCTCTGTTCAAGAGGGACACTGGTCTATAATTTTAGTTTTTAAAATTGTGAATTCACTATCTCTAATAGTATAAGACTGTGCAAACTGTTGTATCTTATGTAAGTTTTGGTAGTGTAGTTAATTCTATCTAAATTGTCATATTTATGTGTGCAGTTATTTGTAGCATTTTTACCCTTCTTCTGGTATCTGTTTGATCTGTAGTGATACCATTTTTTTCAGGCAGTGTTTGTTATATGTATATTTTCTGTTTTATAATTTTTCAGTCTTTCTAGAAGTTTATTATTTTCACTGATTTTCTTCAAAGTATTTATTTTAGTTTTGACGAATTTTGTTGTGGCTTCTTTTTTTGTTCTGTTTTAAATTTTATCGGTGACTGCATTTGTCTGTGTTGTTCCTTTCTTTTGCTTGTTTTGGATTTATTTTGCTTTTTCTAGCCCACTCTTCAATGCCAGTAATGGAGAATAAGCCCTTTTAACTTCTAATTTTGAGAAAGGGTCTAAGTTGCTAAATTGAGCAGACTTGCCTCAAACTTGTAACAACGCCACCTTCCAAGTCACCCAGAGTGCTTGGATTACAGGCATGTGCTGTGGTAGAATTTCAGGTTAATTTTACATATTTTTTCTTTTACAGTACAAGTACTTAGTGCTATAAATTTTTTTCTAAAGATTGTTTTAGCTGTATTCCACATATTTTAATATGTTGTATTTTCATTTTAATGCAGTTTCCTATATTTTTAAATTTTAAATTCGCTTTGAAATATTCTATTTGAGCCACAGATCATTTAGAAATATTTTATTTTCAAGTGTGTGAGATTTTCTTTTTCTTTTATTGATTTCTACTATGATTCCATGATTAAAGTAGTAGAATATAGTTTGCAAGATTTCAATTCTTTTACATTTGTTCATTAAAAAAGGTCCAATGAACACTGAAAGAAGTGTGCATGGGGAGAAGCCACCAAGAAATCAACTAGCCAGCCTTTCTGGTAAGCCACACAAGCTGCATGGGTTCCACAGAGACAAGTCAGACTGAGCCTCCTGTGCTGGTGTGTGGGCTAAGACTCAAATTCCATGTCCCCTGCTCTACCACCACCATAAGCAACTGGCTGGTTCCAAGGACAGCCTGAGTTGATAGCAACTAAGGTACATAAAGCAACTAAATGCTTCAGTTCTTTGGTCAATTTTGCAGGACTGGGGCCAGTGGTCTGAGCATTTCTTAGGAGGATGGCAGTATGCAATATAGCAAATATGGGGGATTCCCTTCTATCTTGTCTTTGAAGTCCAATATTGTTCTCACTGTTTTACTTTGTTCTAATCAACTGTTTGCTTTATTCAGTACTCTGTTTTGATTGGTTTTATTCTGTTTTGTTTTTGGTTTGATTTTGCTATACCTGATGGCATGGACAACTGTTGTGAAGATAACGAGACATATTATGGTAGCTATTGTTGTTTTCCTAGTATCTTTCTTTGAAGTTCTGTCCCAATTTTGCTGCATTATTTTGATTGGCTTTGTTCTGTTTTATTTTGTTGGATTTTACTATCTTTACTATAAAAAAAAGAAATATGCATTCTGCTATTTTTGGGTAGAGTGTTTGTAAATGCAAACTTGATCCTATTAGTTCAAGGTATTGTTCAGTAATTCTAGCTCTTTGTTGATATTTTTTATTAGTAGTTTGATTACCGAAAGAAAAGTTTTGAGATCTCCAACTGTATTTGTGAGATTTTCTATTTCTCCATTAGAGTTTGGTAGATTTTGCCTCCTGTGTTTTGCAAGTCTGTGTTTTGGTTCCTACATATTTAAAATTCTTAGGCCTTCTTAGTGAATTGACTGTTTTCCATAATGCCTACACTAATTTACATCCCCAACAGATATGTAAACATTTTCCTGTCTCTGCATCCTCACCAGCAGTTGTTAACTTAAATGTTTTTAGTAATAGCTGTTCTTACTGTTGTAACACGATATGGTATTTTGGTTCTGATTTGCATTTCTCTGATGATTAGTGAAGCTGAGCATTTTCTCATATACTTGTTTGGCCATTTATATGTGTTCTTATTCTTATTTTTTTATTTAAGAAAAAAACACAGAAAAGAAAAGCAAAAAGCAAAAGAGACAAACAACTGCAGACCCTATACAATAATAGTATAGATTTACAAAGCAAGATGATAGGAATTTGAGAATAGTTGTAATATTGCATATTGTTACCTCCAAAAGGGTTGCTTAGAATAATAGATCTAGACATGTAAAGTTGATCTAATTATATGAATATTAAGTGTTCTTTTTCAATAGCTAATACAATTTGTAGTATAGTCATTTTAGCTATGGTATATATGCATACACACACACACACACACAAATTTATGTCCTTTTCTTTTCCCTTCCTTTTTTCTTCCTTTCTCCATCTCAGATATGTTTATAAAAGAAATGTTTATTTAAATCTACTGACCATTTTATAGCATTTCTGAGCACAGAATTTAAAAATTCATTGTATATTTTGGAGGTTAACTTTTTGTCAGATATGTAATTTGCAAATATTTTCATCCATTCTATAGGTTGTCTCACTACTCTAATGACTGTTTCCTTTGCTGTGCAGAAGCTTTTTAGTTTAATGCAATACCATTTGTTCATTTTTGCTTTTTTTCCAGTGTTTTGAGATCTTCATCCCCCAAAAATCCTTGTCTGTGTTGATGTTCTGAAGTATTTCACTCATGTTTTCTTCTACAAGGTTCATAGTTTCAGTTATTAGGTTTGAACTTTAAACATATTTATGTTTTTAAGTGGTAAGAAAGAGGGGTTTAGCTTCGTTTTCTTCATGTGTCTATCTATTCCTTCCAGCACCACTTATTGCAAAGGCTGCTCTTTCTTTGGTGTGTGTTCTCTCCAGTGTGTGCATAAACGTTTGCTTCTAGATGCACAGATTTACTTCTAGCCTCTCTATTTTGCTCCAGTGGGTTATGTTTCTAGTTTTTAGGTCAAACTATGCTCCTCTGACTGCCACAGTTGGTACCATATTTTGAAGTCAGGTAGCATAAGGCCTCCTGCTTCATTCCTTTTCTTTGCAATGGCTTGGATGATTCAGAGATTTTTGTTGTTGTTCCATACACATTTTAAAGAGGGTTTCACTTGGGCTGGGGATTTAGCTCAGTGGCTTAAGTGCCTGCCTGGCAAGTGTGAGGTCGTGAGTTCGATCCCTGGTACCAAAAAAAAAAAAAAAAAAAAAAAAGAGGGTTTCACTCATGCTGTGAAGAATGTTATTGGTATTTTGATAATAAATGCATTGAATCTATAGATCATGTTGGGTGGTATGATCATTTTAACCTAAACGTGTGATGTCTTTCCTTTGTATGCATTTGGTGTGTGTCTTTTTCAATTTATCTCCAGCGTTTTATAATTTTCATTATAGACGCCATTTAGTTCCTTGATTGACTTTATTCTTAGGTATTCTATTGTTTTTGTTTGTTTATTAGTTTTTTTTTCTTTTTTTGGTAGTCGTGTGTAGGATTGTTCTCTTGGGTTCTATTTCAGATCATTCGTTAGTGGCACATAGCAGTTCTGCTGATTTTTGGTTCTTGATTTTGTGTCCTTCAAGTTTGATGAATTTTCTTATTCATTGTAGTAATGTTTGGTGTAGAATTGGAAGTTTGGCAAAAAATCAGCGTGAAAGGAGTACCACAAAATAACATTGCAGATTTATTTTAATTATAAACAAAGTGCATAAATTCTAATCAAATTTTGAGCTAATTGAAATAAATAATGTATTAAAATAAAGTATTAATATTGTAGAGGGTATTCTTCAGAAAAAGAGGAAAAGAATAGGTACTTCAATCGATTCAGAAAATATACATTAAAACTTCAAGATCTGTTTATAATTTTAAACTATCAAGTAACAAGAAATTAGAGGAAGATTCTTAATATCATAAAGAATATTAAAAAATAAATGAAGTGTAATGTTCACTAGAAAAACTACTTGCATTTTATTTAATATTAGGAATTAGAACATATACTCACTATCTTTGTTATAGTTCAACAAAATATTAAAGGTCCCAGCCAATATGAAATAAAGAATAAATAAAATGTAGAAAGTTAAGAAGATAAGAGATACAATTTTTATTATTCATAGATCATAAGATTGTCTCCACAGGACATATTGCAACCTGAAGCATTAATACTAAAGAGAAAATTCCATAGAATGATAGCGTTAGTCTACAAAAGTAATAAAAATAGGCAATAATGCATCACTCAAAATAGCATAAAACCTGTTAAATATCTACACAATAATGAGACTCTTGGACTTCAGAATGATATAATGAAAGTTTACACTATGTAGAAAAAATTAGTTTATATTGAAAATATGTAATTTTTCTTATTTACAAAAACTCATTATAATATGAATTCTCTTTCTGCATTCATAAAATTAAAATTAATTAAATTTCTGGTAAAATGTTTGGAAAACAGTCAACAAAATTAAATCAGTGTTAACATTTAAAATTAGTTCATTAGTAAATGATCTTGACTAGGTAAATTTCATTTTAAAAAAGGTCAAAGGAATATAAATGATATGATCTATTTGATATAAAGACAAACTACAAGAAATAAAAATTTAAAACAGAAGTGTTATAGCAGTATAAAAATAGACAAAACAAGTGATCTAAAGTTTAAATATAGACAACATATATAGATAAATAATGTATCATGGAAACATTAGCAAAATTAGTGGAGAAAGGATGGTAAAAGAATAAAATACAAGATAAACCAACTTACTCCATACAGAAGAGTATGATTTTGTTTTTGCTTCCTGCCATTTCCAAAAGGAAATAAAAGATGAATTAAAGACCTAAATATAACAGATAAAGCTTAAAACCAATGGAAATGAAAGAAAATCTAGACTACTTTTTATGACTTTGGAGTAAGGAAAGATTTCTTAAACCCACAAAAGCACAGAACAAATAGTGGGAGATTGCCTAATTTAAGTGAAGGCATTTAACAATGGTTTAGCAGCTTTTTATAAAGTTAAACACATGATTATCATGTGATCTAGCAGTTCTCTTCCTTGATATTAACCCAAATAGTTAAAACATATGTGCTCACAATGATACATCTGCCAGTGTTCTTAGTGTCTTATTTATAGAAGTTCCAAATTACAAAAAAAAAAAAAACCCACAAAACTTGTATGTGCAACAGCAAAAAAATGGGTAAATACACTAACATACACAATACAGATGCAGCTCAGATTCTTGATGCTTGATGATATAAGCAGTTCTAAAGCACACAGACAACATGATTCCATGTACATGAATTTCTAGAGTATAATAAACCAGTCTACAGAAATAAAAAAGCAGACCAGTGGTTCCAGAGACTAGGGGAAAGTTACTGACTTTTACAGATCTGAAGGAACTTTTTGAAGAGATGATCATTACATGGGCAATTTAATGTCAAATATCATTAATCTGCATACTTTAAAGATGTGTTTTACTGTATATAAATCATAACCGAGTAAAGTTGATTTTAAAAGAAAAATGTTTTAAGCAAAATATACGAATGTGATTATATCAGAATATATGATCATAGTTTTATCAATGATACCTTAAATAAGATTAATAGAAGTATTGGATCATATTGTTGACAGATGGAAAGAATACAACTAAATTTCAAGAAGTGATAAGATTATTATCTAGAATAATCAAATCATCAACCAACATTGCTTACCAACAATAAAAGTGAAAACTCAATACATGAAATGATGATATATTGAAAATTCATTGTGGGGAAAATTCAAGTAACTAACAAATAAGAATTCAAGGAAATGATAAACCTCACTAATATTTTAAAAAGTAAATGAAAACAAAAATACAAAAACATTTTTATGTAAAGTAAAGCTTAGAAACTCATATAATTCTTTTTTAAATTTTATTTTAAAGATAGTAAAATACAAAACAAGACAAACAAAATACAGAACAAAGCCAGTTGAGACAATGCAGTGAAATTGGTACAGAGCTTCAGAGCAGGATATCAGGATAACAATAATGGCTACCATAGTATATCTGTTATCTTCACAATAGTTGTTCATTCAATCAGGTATAACAAAATCAAACCAAATACAGAACACTATAAAACCTATCAAAGAAGAATATTGAAGAGAGCAAAACAATTAATCAGAACAAAGCAAAACAGTGAAAACAATATTGGTCTTCAAAGACAAGATAGAAGGAAACCCCCCATTTTTGCTATATTGCATATGGTTATCCTCCCAATAGATGCTCAGACTTCTGATCCCAGGTCAGCATAATCAACCAAACAGTACAAGCATGTAGAAACTCACATAATTTTAATATTTAGTTACAATTACAGAAATGAAACTCTTCATGTTGTTCATATTAATGAAGACTAGAGTGGTCATTCTAGAGGTAATTATTAATATGTATGCACCAAACATCGGTACATCACATTTCATAAATGAAACACTACTGAACATAAGGGATCAGATAAACATTAACACAATTATGGTTATCCACTATCACAAATCAGTCAAGTAAACAAAAAATAAACCAGCAAACATCAGAGTCTGACCACACTGTGAAGCAAATAGACTTAATTAATATCTACAGCATTCCAAACAACAGAATATACATTTTTTTGCAGCAACACATGGAACTTTCTTCAAAATAGACCACATACTACCCCTTGCCTAAGAAAATACAAAAGAATCAAGATTTTTTTCCATGCGTCTTATCAGATCACTAATGCAAGGAAACTAGAAATCAGTGGTGAAAGAAACCACAGAAATTATGCAAACACATGAAAATTAAACAACACAATCTTAAATAATCAACAGGTCACAAAAGCTATCAAAGAGAAACTTTGATAGCTGTCTAGCTAGTTTCTAGAATTGAAGCATAATGTCTGTATAACATAGCAGAACCTAGGGGACACAATGAAAGCAATCCTAATAGGGAAATTTATAGCTGTGAATACTTATATAAAAAGAGAGCCAGGCCAAATAAATAGCCTAATTATATACTTCAAGCTCCTAGAAAAACATGGAAAAGTCTAATCCAAAACTAGTACAAGGAAGCAAATTATAAACATCAGAATAGAAATTAACAAAGTTGATACAAAAAAATATAAAGATTCAATGAGTTAAAGAACTGGTTCTTTGAAAGAATAAACAAAACAGACAATGCCCTTGGCCAAACCTACCAAACATAGAGAGAAAAGACCTAAATCAATGCAATTAAAAATGAAAAAGGTAAAATCACAGTAGACATCACTAAAATCTAGACCATTATAGCAACTACAGTTAAAAAACAAACAAACAAACAAACAAACAAACCAACCCTGTACTTTTTTCTTGGCTTTATTCTTTACACTGTTTCTCTTGTGTTTAGCCTACATTTTAACTTTGTCTCCTTAGTTTGCTGTTGGTCTTGCAATCACTGGGCAAATAATGTTGATCATATTCTTCTGCATGTTATAGAGAAAGGCCCATTTGATACACTGGACACTACATTTAAACACAGAGATACTTTTTAAAGGATTCCTAACAGACACAGTGTAATGTGTACCTTGCAGGTGACTTGCCTGGTCTTGTGACTTTTGCTGGGGTTGTATAGGTCCTCTAGATTTGTTGATCTCTTTTTAGCTGCTTGTGTACACAATCAAAAGGTTCAGTCTGAGAATCCAAGTAGCCTTTCCAAAGTTTCACCTTCAACTTCAAGACAGCTCAGTGCACTGGTAGTATCTTTGTTTTCAATCGGAAGTCATGGAGTCAGATTGTGGCTCTCATTTCCAAGGTTTGGTGACTCACAGTAGCCTGAATCTATGCTTCCATATCCTTAAGACAAGGATAACAATAAAAATTTTGACCAATTCATGGAGCTCTTTAATGAACAAATACATTGCTGCATTTGCAATTGCTCTGTAATAGCACTGCTGAACAGAAAAATGATGTGACCTACATATGAAATATAAATTCTTCCAAACCACACTAAATAAATGTGGAAAAACAGTGTACTTGATTTAAATTATGTATATATCATTTTAAAGAGAAAAAACCAAAATTTTAAAACAAGATAGTGGAGGGTAACAATGCATTCCCTTCCTTCTTTTCTTGGTTCTCTCATCCCAGTTTCTCTTTGCTTTTGAAGTTTCATCTCATTTTACAATATCTATTGTATATTTTAGATATTATTTACTCTTTTAGTTTCTCATGTTAGGGAGATGATGTGATGTTTACACATGTATGTTTGGTTTATCTCACTTATGCGTATGGTCTTGAGTTGCATCCATGTAGCTATTAAAGTTTCCAGTGTGGCTATTACCATCGGTTCTATCATGTCGTGTCTTATTGGGATTTTAATATATGTGATAGTATATACAAATCTTTTTATTCAAAATGAGATATTATAGTAGCCATTGGTCATAGTTATTTGGTTCAGAATGTCCGGTAATTCTTTCATTCTCTTGAATGGTTTTATACTATTGTGTTATGTTTGATATTATTGTATCTGAAACTATGCTCAACTATAGCAGAGAAAGAGATATTTTGACAGCTACTGTTAATGTCCGGTTGTCTTGTTGTAAAGTGTTGTGTTGCTTATGTTGTTCTGTTCTGATCTGCTTTGTTCTGCCCTCTTTTGTTTTAT
>PVJX010010903.1:0-55362 GCA_004027295.1 Dolichotis patagonum | reverse complement strand
CCCCCCCCCCCGCCGCAGGCTCCAAGGAGTCGCTGTTCTCCTGCACACTGACGGCCAGCGAAGAGGCCATGGCGGCGCTGGAGGAGGTGGTGCTCTACGCCTTCCAGCAGTGCGTGTACTACCTCTCCAAGGTGCGGTCGGGCTCTTCCAGGGACTGGGGGTGCTCCCTCGCTCTATCTTCCTCCAGGTCGCTCTTCTTACCTGGCAAAAACTGGGCGCCATCTGGCCTCTTCCCTTCTTTGGAGAAGTCCTAGTTGGAGCACGTGGGAAGTCATACCACTGTCACCTCCACCCCAGCCAGTGCTAGTAATGCTGCTTCTGGCCCTGTGTCCTGAGCCATATGCAGTGCTTTGGGAGCATGGGGAGCCCCTTTGCTGGGTCCCACAGGGTGCTTCCAGCCCCATTGTTAGGACCCATCCCACCAGCCCTACTTCTATGCACCGCCTCTGCCGGGAACATGTGTCACGTGATAACCAAGGCCAGCCCTCCTGAGCCCACTGTGCCCACCTGGGCTCCCTCATGGGAGGCGACTCCCTCAGGCAATCCTGGCAAGGCAGAGTTGGGGCTTGTTAGGTGGGCCCTTCGGCCTGGTCCTAGCACCCCTGAAGTGTTGTTGGGACCTGTTTACTCCACAGTGCCTGTATGTCTGCCTCCCTGCCCTCCTGGAGTGCCCCCCATTCCAGATGGAGCGCCGGGAGAGCTGGCACGGGGGCCCTGCGCTGCCAGAGGAACTGCGCCGCGTCGTGGCTGTGTACCAGGCTGCCCTGGATCTCCTGCGACAGCTTCGGGTGCACCCTGAGGTGGCCTCTCAGATGCTTGCCTACCTCTTTTTCTTCTCAGGCACACTGCTGCTCAACCAGCTCCTGGACAGGGGTGAGCATGGCCACGTGGGGCTAGGACCTGTGCACCTGTTGGAGGTGCCCAGCTTAGCTCTGGAGGCACCACTCTCCTTGTCTGGGGTTGGGGCTGGGTGTGGGCAGGTGGCAGGCTGAGGTCAGGGTAGGACTTGTGACCAGAGGGGACTACGTCTGTGCTGCTGCCAAGTCTCTGCCCTTGGACCCTGCCTTGCTGAGCTGATGTCCTCTGCACCTGCTGGGCTTGGTGCACAGATGACTTCCAGCCAGGGCACCTGCTGGGGCACAGAGAGGTCCACTTAGGATGAGCCCCAGCACACAAAATCTGCCAGCACAGGCAAGGTGGCATTGGGGCGAGGCATGTATGCCGAGGCTTGCATTTTGGAGCTCGTAGCAGTCACAACCCCTCTTGCGCTGTGCCCTGCCCCCATCATCTGCCACCCCAGACAGGGCCTGGGAAGTTGTGGCAGCGTCTCAGGTGTGCTTGAGCTGTGTCGTCCTTGGTGGTCTGGGAAGGCAAAGCAGGCTCTGGAGGACCAAGTGTTGAGTTCCTGTGCAGGGGGCTGGCATCACCCTCCCTCTCCCCTTCTACCCCCCAGGCCCCTCCCTGAGTTGCTTCCACTGGCCCAGAGGCGTCCAGGCCTGTACCCGCCTGCAGCAGCTCCTGGAGTGGACGAGGAGCGCTGGCCTGGGGGCAGCCGGGGAGCGCTTCTTCCGGAAGCTGTCCTGTACCCTGCACCTGCTGGCTACACCCAGCGCCCAGCTTGTCCAGGTAGGGACATACACAGCAGCATGGGGAGGGGTGGGACCACATGGTGGTACCCTAGGCTTACAAACTGAGTCAAGGGTAGTGGGGAACCTCATTTTCCAGGCCCAGAAATCTCAGTTGTTCCCTTGAAAGCTTGCAAGGTTGTCGCCATTTGCAGTAGGCAAGGTAGTGACCTTAAAGGTGTCTATGCCCAGCCCTTGGTCTTATGACTGTCACTGTGTATGGTGAAGGGGACTCCGTGGATGTGATAAGATCAGGAATCTTGAAATGACGTGGTCTTAGGTCATGCAAGTGGGCCCAGGCTAATCAGGCAAGTACACGGAGTGGGCCAGATGTGGAGGGCAGGAGAAGAGGCACCTGTGTCCAGTGGCTGGCTCTGAAGAAGGAGGAGCTGGGAGCCCGGGAGCTCAGCTGGCACCCAACTCAGAAACGTGGCTTCAGCCACAGGAAGGGACCACAAGGGCAGGAAGTGGGTCTTTCTGCAGACTCCCTGCTGCAGATATCTTGATTTTCACCCAGGGAGTCCCAGGCCTGGGAGGATACACATTTGAGGCTCTAACCACATGTCTGTGGGCATCTGTTCCAGCAATAGGAAGTTAAACGCATCTTGCCCTCCTCCTTTGCCACTGGCCCACCACCATCCCCCTGAAAAACACCATCACAGATAATAAATGGGAGTCCAACTGAGGGCTTCTTATCCTGCCTGGAAGACAATGAACGAGCTCCAGGCTGCCAGCGGGCACCCACAGAGCATCTCACAATGACTCTTGCTCTCTGAGCTGTACTGAGTGTGCAATGTGCACTGTGTCCGAGCAGACTCTGCCATAGCTGGCCTGCAGAGAGTGAGCACTGCTGCCTGAGAACCAGGACATGCGACTGCTTGCCTGTATGTCCTGTCAGTGAGCACAGTGGCTTCGCTCCATTGTCTCACGCAATCCTTGCAGCCACCTGCCAGCAGTCACCCTTGTCAGTTCAGTGTCACAATGCTGAGGTTAAGATTTGCACGCAGCAGCCCTCTGAGTGTGATCACCAGGTTTCCTGTTGGAGCCGAGCTCTGCTCACCACTGGCCAGGCCTGACGTGCTGACCCCACCTGCCTATGAGTAGTCAGGGGCCATGAAGATCAGCACCTGGAGCCCTGTGGGTCATAGTTACAGCAGTGCTCAGTGGAAAACAAACTAAGAGCGCCTGATCACGAAGCAAGAAAGCAAGTTCACAGAAAGCAGAAGGGAGGAAATGGTGGCTAAGAGCAGATCAGTGAAACAGCAGGCTTGTGGTAGGAGAAAGCAGTGAAACCAAGAGTTCTTTGAAAGCTTTAATAAAGAAACAGGAGAAACCACAAACTGCTCATATTAATGCTGAAGGGGACACCACTAAGAACATTAAAAATCAGTAGGAGGAGGATATTGTAATTATGGTAATAAGTTTATGCTGATAAATGTGACAGTTCAGATGAAATGGACAAATAAGGAAATGTGTACTAATAAAAATTAATACCAGAGGAAATAAAAGTCAGAGTAGTCCTATGCATTAAAGAAACTGAATCTTTTCTTTAAAAGTTCATGGTAGGACACACCTGTAATCTCAACTGCTCCAAAAGCTGAGGCAAGAGGATCTCAAGTTCCAGCCCAGCCTGCTGGGCAACTCAGTTAGACCCTGTCTGCACAAAAAGAGGGCAGGGGATGAAGTGCTGTGTAAAGGCTGCCAAAAAATAAAAGTAAATACCGTTCTCAGCTTGAGGGTTCTATGGTTTCTGGTCACAGTTGAGTATTCCTGAAACATTCAAGGAGGAGAAACTTTATTACAAAATTATCCTCATAAAAATAAAGAGAAGTAACTGCTTCTCCGCCTTTTGGCTAAGATCAAGTGTAGTATCTCTTATCAGTTTAATAACTGATACATCCTCTATCCGAGGACAATATATTAAATGGATTTTTGGAGCTGGGAGATGGATTAGGAGTTTGCTCCATGTACTCCACACATTGACCTGGTGTTGCAGTACCTCCAGGAATGCTACACCAAAAAATAAAAATAATAATAATAAAGAGAAGTATCCATAAATAATAACGAATCTGTAAATAAAACAGTGGAGATTGTTGGAAATTAAAACTGAAGCCAGAAGGGAAAGCTCAAAGGTGCAGCTAGAAGATAAAGTCCAGGAAGTGCTAAGTGAAGCACAAAGCCCAGAGAGGGCACACAAGGGAGACGGGGTGGGGGTCTGCTCTGCCAGATCCCTCTCGGACACCGACATTGTTTTCACAGCTCACAGCATCATACAGACTCCCCCCCAGCCCCCTGAACTGGCATAAGGTTGAAGGGTGGAGGCCTGGGGTCAGCATCCTGAGACACTGACAGCCCCTGCAGTGTAGATGTGATGACCACAGCCCAGGCCTCCAGACATCATTGGAAAAGCAAGCAAGACTGAAACAGGAAGAGGAGAAAAGACCGAAAGCCAAAGGAGCAGTCAGGAGGCCGCGTCCAATAACAGGGTCCAGGCAGTGAATCCAAGGAGTGAGAGCAGCTCGGGTACCATCTCACATCCGGGACTTGACCCAGATGGTGTTACAGAGTAGCCTCCATAGCAGGATGGAGATGAGACATGACTCAGAGAGGAGCCACCTGAGCCATAGACTCCACAGGCCAAGGAGTTGCCCCAGAATTGCCAGTGCCCCCTACTGCTTATCCACTGGTTTAAGAGGACAGGCTGTCCCTGCACGTGGGTGCCAGCGCCCTACCATGACCTTGTCATGAGGCCAGAGGACATCCTGCAAACTGCAGGAGGAATGGGCCCTGGAAAGGAAAGGAGAAGTCCTGCTGGAGACGAGACGGGCTTTTGCAGTGACTGTACGCAAGGCCCAGGGGCCACAGAAGTGCAAGGCTTGATTTTGTCAGGGAAGCCCACCACTTCCCAAGGACTTGTACTTTTTTGTGTTTTAAGAAAACTCCCAGCCAGGTACATGGTGCAGGTCCATAATACAAGCAGTCTGGGAAGCTGAGGCAGGAGGATCATGAGTTGCAGCCTAGCCTGGCCAATATAGCAAGACCCTGTTTCAAAGTAAAAATAAGCAGAAAGACTGGGGGTATAGCTCAGTGTGAAGGTCTTCGATTCAATCTTCACTACTACAAAGAACAACAACAAAAAAAGAAGGCCTTCCTTGCTCGGAGCTTGTAGTCAGTCTCACTTCAGACCTGGATGATTTCAGTTCTGCCTTTCACTTGTGTCTCTAGCCCACTTGATTTCTTTTATATAGTGTGAGTTAGGGATCCGATTTCATTTTTCCCAACTTGCAGGTAGTCCTTGATTTGGACTTGGAGCCATGTGAGGTGGTTCCTGGCTGGCAGTGAGGGTGCTTGGGATGGTGACGGTGGTGTTGTCCCCTGGCTGACCATTGCTATCCCACATGGCCCCGGGTGGCATGCAAACCTTGGGGGTTTCCCTGGGGAACCCTGCCCTGTGTTGTGACCCTCCCTGGGAGCTGGGTTATGCCAGGCACTCTGTGCACATGGAGGCTTCTGAGCCTGAGCTCCTCCTTGCTTCCAGATGAGCTGGGCCACCCTGCGGGCCACATTCCCCGCCCTCAGCCCAGCACAGCTGCACCGGCTGCTCACCCAGTACCAGCTGGCCTCAGCCATGGGCCCCATGAGTGCTTGGGAGCCTGGAGCCCAGGACTGTCCCGACGCCTTCCAGTCAGGTGAGGCTGCCAGAGGCAGGGGTCAGGGCACTGGGCAAGACCATCGTCCCCTGGCTCAGGGTGGCCATGCTGCTGCTGGTACCTGCCCCTCTAAGTTGGGAGAACAGGCCTCCAGCACCTGGGCCCTGCCCTACTCTATGAGTCCATGTCCCAGCTGCCTGCCTCACTTCAGGTCCAAGGTCCCAGACCCCTTTCCTCATGGAGCCTTGGGCCGGGAGCTCTGCACAGTTACATGCGGACACATACACATTTTTTTGTTATTGACCTGCACTTTATTGTGTTTAAATACATCTTTATTTACAAATTACACACATACACCTTCCCCATGAGACTGTGCAGATTGCAGCATGTAAACAAAACACAGTGAAGGGTGCGGGAGATACTCCCCACCTTCTCGATTCATTGATTGGCATCTGAGGGCTGTACACACATGCATGCTGGGAGCTCTACAGTAGGGATGTCACCTTGGGCCCCTACCACCTGAGAGGTGCTGTGGTGCTGCAGTGGACAGCCCAGCCTGCACACAGCCTTGTCCTGGCCACTTGTACAGATACGGGCTCACTCTGGGCCCTCAGCATGAAGGGTGCTTGCCCAGCTCCGTCAGGCGAGCTACTCACAGTGGGTCTGTGAGATGTACCAAGAGTCCCACATGGCAAATGCCTGATGGGGACCTTGGACAACCTGCCTACTGGGTGGTCATTAAGAATGGAGAAGGGATGAGAGCCCGGTTGGGTTGGTCACCCTAGCAGGATCCCATCTCCCATGGCCTGGGCAGGTTAAACCCGGAACTCAGCCTGCTGGTCAAGGTCCCATACACCTGGGGGACAGTGTGGGGAGGCGGGGTCCAGTCACTGCACCCTTGCTCCACTGCAGAGCATGTCCTGGAGTCCTATGAAAAGCCCCCGCCCATCGTCCTGCCCAGTGAAGGGTTCCAGGTGGACCTGGAGGCTGACTGCCCAGATGATGGCGTCTATCAGCACTTGCTTTATATCCGCCACTTCCTGTGGGGCTTGCGTGGCCCAGCCAGTCCTGGCCGCGGGGCCACCCATCCAGCCAGCCTTGAGGTAAGGGTTGAGTGGGACCTGGGTCCCACAGCTATCATGTGGTATTGGGTGGAGACAGGCACAGGACTGCCTGGGTCTGGAGACACTGCCAGCACAAATGACAGCCCAAGGCTGCAGATAGCAGGGACACTCCCTGGGTGCTCCCACATTTGCATGGTACAGACTAGCAATGTCCTTTGGTGGCTCTAGGACCCTGTCTGTTCTTGAGGGGCACCATGGCCTGCCCTTCCTCACAGGCTAACCTCTTGCTTCTCTCCTCCCAGGGGCTGTATCACACCATCCCTGAGGGGCCCCTGGAGGGCCAAGGCTGCCCCTTGACTGCCAGAGACCCCAGCAGAGGAACCCTTGAAGCTGCCCCTGCACACTCTGTTCCTGGTGCTGGGACTCCTGGAGCACAGGAGCCCCCAGGAGGACGGCAGCCTGGCCGAGGGGGCCACAGAGGCTCCCAGGCTGGGCTCCTGCACACTGACTCCTCCTGCCTTCTCACACCTCCGGGAACCCCACTGGGCCTCGAGCCTGGGGGACCTAGCTGGCCTGAGCCTGATGGCTCCTGTGGAAAAATGCTTCCTGAATCGCAGAGGAATGGGCTGGGCCCCTTGGGTGCAGGTCTAGAAGGTAAAGCCCAGCCCCATGCATGCCCAGCCTCTCAGACCCTGCCCTTTTCCTTGCAGTGTACCCATCTTGGGGTTGTAGGTGCCTGCAACATCCCAGTGCAGGGACAGGGTTTCAGAGTGGGAGGTAAAGCTCCTAGGTACAGGTGACTGAGGGATTGAGAGTGGCCTCTGTAGCAGGTAGAGGCAGGTCTCACAGCTGACAGGCTTTGGCCAGCAGACATGTGGTGGAAGGTTGGGAAAGCTTCCAGAAGGAGACAGAGGTAGCCACCTGTGGACCTAAGCATGTGCCATACACCTGTGTGCAGATGGTGTGCCTGTGTGTATCCATAGCGAGGTCCAGCGAGGAGCTCAGCAAGTGGTCCTCCATGTTCAGGCTAAGCTTGGGGGTCCCTAGCACTGGGGTCCCCTGACAGAGCCTGACTGGGGTAGCTACCTGCACAGATGTGCTCCAGACCAGGCGCTGGCTCTGTCCTGACCAAGGCCTCAGTGGGCATGAGCTCCTCAGAGGGAAGAGGCCAGGCCTCTGGCCCTTGGGGTGGGTGTGGCTTGGTTGCAGACAGGGTCTGGTCAGTGTGGGACCCTCAGGAAGGGTGAACTGGGAGCCACATTGAGAGTGTGGAGGCAGGAAAAGGGGACAGAAGTGAAGAGACCAGGGAGGGTCCTCTGGGACACACAGGAGCATGGGAGGGCCACTGTCCTGGTACAGATGTGGAGAAGATGAAGTTACCCTTACAGGCATATTGTGTGTGGCCAATAGGTGCATCCGACCTGAATCCTGGCTGCTGTCTACATTCTGCTCTCCTGTGTCCTAACAGTCCTGGGGCAGGCACTGGTCTCCAGTCCTGTGGGCCGCTTATGCCCTTGCACCTTTCCTTGCCCACTCAGGAGATACCGTGGCCCCCATGGATGAGTCTCCTGTGGACCCATCAAGTGGCAGCTCCAGCACTGAGGACTTCTGCTATGTCTTCTCTGTGGAACTGGAGAGAGGCCCCTTGGGGCTGGGCATGGGCCTCATTGATGGCATGGTGAGCGGCCCAGGCCTCCCCTGCCCACCCCAAAGCTGTGGGCTGCTGCTGCCCTTCCTGTCCAGCCTGGTCACAGCTTGTGCGCCTAGGTGGTCATGGCCTGGCCAGGGCAGGAATGTGGAGGTGGCCACCTGTGGAGGGTCCTTCCGGCTCTACAGTTGCCCTGCCTGATTGCCTGGTCTTCAAGATCTGTCCCAGCCTTTGGGGACAGTGCTGGACCCAGTTCTTGTGTGACATCTGATACTCATACTGAATAAAGCCTGCACTGGGATTGGGGCCACAGGTGCTGAGGGTGGGGCTGCAGGTCCTTGCTGGGAACAGCAGCTGTCAGCATCCTCTGCTTCTCCCCAGCACACAGCCCTGGGCGCCCCGGGGCTCTACATCCAGACCCTGCTTCCAGGCAGTCCTGCAGCGGCCGATGGGCGGCTGTCACTAGGAGACCGAATCCTGGAGGTGAATGGCACCAGCCTGATGGGAGTCAGCTACATGAGGTATCACGGCCTCCCACCCCTCCCACGCACCCTCGACAGGGCAGGGCTCACCCTGTCCTACGGGGTCCCTGAGCAGGAGTGAGTCTGATTTGCCCTGGTCTTGGGGCATAGAGGCTCAGGGCCTCCGAATCACCCTCTCTTTGGTTTCAGAGCTGTGGACCTGATCCGACACGGGGGCAAGAAGATGCGGTTTTTAGTTGCCAAGTCTGATGTGGAAACAGCCAAGAAAATCTGCTACCGCACACCTCCACCCTAAGCGGGACTGCAGGATGCATCCCCACCCCCAACACCTTGGTCCGCCAGGCACCCCCCTAGTTCCTTCATACTGTCCATCATCTGGCTTCAGATCACCCCAGAGTTCCTATGTGATGGCCTCACTAGGACACACCTGTTCATATTGTACATCTCGGTGTATATTTTATTTATATGACAGATAACACTAAATGGTAATGTTTCGTACAGAGTTTTTATGTGTAAAGACTTTAACAAAGAAGTATAGATTCAATAAACTATCTTTCTTATCCTCCCCGGGGCAGTAGTGGGCTTCGCCATTTGAAGCCTGGCATATCCGTAGCCCTACACAGCCCTCCCTGCCTGGCAGCATGGTGGAACCCTGGGAGGCCGTGTCTGTTTCCTGTCCAGAGGCAAGAAGAAGACCACAGATGGCTTGCAGCCAGAAGGGCAGAGCCACCAAGCAGGACAGTTCCACCTTCTAGTTGCCTGGCTCAGCATGCCATGTACCCAGAGCACGGGTCTGGAGCCACTGGGAAGAGTGGAAGGGGACTGGCTAAGCTGCAGTGTCCCCAAGAACCAAGCCACCCTGTTCCCAGCTGCCTCACCCTTGTCTCTGATCACCAAAGCCAGCAGCTTGATCTAATACCCCGCACTTAATCTGTAGCTGTCATACAGCTGATCATGGTCCTTCAGCCTGCCAGCCTCCTCCACCTGCCAGCCTGATGGTGCAGAGCTGGGGCGGTGCTATGTTGGCATTGTGGAGAGAGTGGGGCTAGTGCACCTCTGTGCTCAGCCAGACCAGGGACTGTGACACACTAGGCTTCTTGAGCAGGTTCTGCAGCTCCATGGCCTGGGCATGGGAGACTTCTGTGTCTCCCTCACCCTACACAGAGCAGTGGCTAGGACAGGAACAGAAACCCTGGGGCCCTGGACTGGTGGGGTCCCAGCCCTTCAACTGCAGAGGGCACATCACATGAAAAGGAACAGCCTGGAGGGCCGAGCGCCCTGGAGCAGTGTCCTAAGTGGGCACCCGTTTGCAACCTCATCAGTCCTGTGCTGCCCCCTGCTGAACACTTCAGGGAGGTGCAGTGCATCTGCTCCAGGCCCTTTGTCAGTACTGCCTGCCACCGCTTGCAAGCACTGGCCTTCCACTAGGCTTGAACCAGTGGATCTGAGCAGCTGCCCAAAATGCTGGATAAAGTGTATTTCTAAAAAATCATTTTAAATGCATGGTTGGTCCTCCAAGAAAAAAATCCTTGGAACCTAAAACTGAAATGAGTGTCTAAGTTCAGAGAACCTACACTTAGGATGGCAGGTTGCTGGTCCCAATCTTTCATACCTCTGCTTCGGTGACAGTGTGTAGAAGAGGCAAAGTCTTAACTACCCCAAACCAGCAGGCAGAATTTATTGAGGAACCCCAGTTAAATGCTGAGGGACCCCAGTACTCCAGAGCTCCTGAAGGGCTGGACAAAGGGCCAGGGAACAGATAAATAATCATGGTATTATGTAGAGCTTATTTATTCCAGGCCAGGCCCCCTGAGTGCACACAGGCATTAGCCTGTATAACTTGGGTGATACTTTCCAGATACGGGGGCAAAGCAGAGAGACACCCATATATATGGTAGTCAGCTAGTGCCATAGTGCTCTGGGGGTGGGGTGGGGTGGGGAGCACAGGACTGAGCCTTAAAGCCAAAGCATTTATCTGCACTCAGCTCTGCCACAGCTGGCGCCTGCAGGTGTCGCCGACTGCAGTGGGCAGTGAGCTCTGTGGCCATGAGCTCTCCTGCTGCCGTGGTCCCACACACCACCCATACCCTGGTCTCACAGCAACACCACACATGCAGGGGACAGGCTAAGTCGGGAGCACACTCCTGGCCTCTGTCACTTCTGCAGTGTCCTACTGGCCAAACAAGTCATACAGCCAATCGTAAATCCACAAGCTAAGTACATGCAACCAGCCCTGAAGCCATAGCCAGGTTTGCATTTGTGATGCTTCTCTGGGTGCAGGACTACTTGTGAGGCTGAGGCGGGAGGACTTCAAGTTTGAGGCCAGCTTGGGCAACACAGTGAGACCTCATCTCACTATGGAATGTAGCTCAGTGTAATGGGTTCAATTCCCAGTAGCATCCCCCAAAAAATCAGAGAAAAAATTAAGTATTTCAGACAGATGAAAAGAATGAACTAGAAGAGAGAGTTGAAAATTTGCCAGAAAACATCAAAAGTTGAGAGATGCACAACAAGAAGGTGTGGCTTATACTAGCTGGAGTTCAAAAGGAGATGGGGAAATGGGGGAAGAGTACTAAAGAGAGAATGATGAAGAATTGATAAAAGACCCAAATCCTCAATGAATGCCAGGATCAGTAAAGTGAAATACACACGTAAGCACATTACGGTGAAGCTACAGAATCCAGAGACACAGGAGATCTAAACAGCGGCCAGGGAGCAGGACAGAGCTCCATAAGAGACGCCGCAGCTGGACACCAGCCTCCAGAGCAGATGTGGGACCCGTAAACAGGACAGTCTCATCAGAGGACCAGGGAAACTCAGTCCAGTCTTTCAAGAAAAAGGGTAAGTTTTAAATATTTTTCCAACAAATAAAAATGAGAGAATTTACTATTGAAGACACTGAAGAGATGTGTACGAATTGTACTCCAAGGGGGGAATGTGTCTGACACAAGGTCTGAGACAAGAGTAGATGGTAAGCAAATAAACCACTATGGAGAGCAACAGGGATACCTAACATGGGAGGATTTAAGTGTGAAAGCCGTGAGACAGTTCAGGTCACTAACTGCATGTGTGCTGGAAGGAGGTGTGACAGGAAAACATAAGGGTCTTGCACTGTCTTGGGAGATACTAATGATGTTGGTTAGCTTTAGACTTTGTTAACAGTGGGTGCTGACATCTCAGGTGTAGCCACTAAAAGACAAGAAAGAAGATTCAACTTTCAAACTAAGAGAAGAAACCTGATATACTAAAAATAACAAAAACCCAAAGCTAGGAGAAAACCCCTCAAAAAACACAAATAGAAAAGTAGCACTAAATAAGATAGTGGAGATGTATCCAAAATTATCAGTAATAATACTATATGTAGATGGACTCTAATGTTAAAAAGACAAAGGGATTATCAAGCTAGGTAAAATCTATGAACATAGTATTTATGATATATATATATATATATATATATATATATATATATATATATATATATATATATATGGTGCAAGAATGCATAAAAGTTAAAGGATGGACAAAGATGTATCAGATGTACAAACTAACCAAAAGTTCAGTACTCCAGGAAGATGAAACAGTTCTAAATTCAGATGAACCTAATAACATTTTCTCAAAATACATAAAAGCCAGATGAAGACAAGGATTGAATCCACTATGATAAAAGGAGGCCTTAGGATAAATCTCCGCAGTAGGTAAATCCAGCAGCCAGAAATCAATTAGGACATATGGATGAACAAGAGACGGTGTCCTGGACCTCCTGGAACTTCAGTTCTAATTTTTCTAGCCTGACAATAAATAAATGAATAAACACTGTGCACGCCAGTGATAGGTGCTGCAGATGACAGGGAGCATGCAGTGCAGGTAGAGGAGGGGGTGTGTGTGTTAATAGCCTGTGGGCAAGGCTGGTGAGCAAGGTGCCACTCAGCGAAATGGTCCCATGTGAGGAACAGCTGGATGCTTATCTAGGGGACAGCGCTTCCACTGGGAGCAACAGGCACAGGCCCGAGGCTGGGCGCATCCACGCCTGGGATAAGGAGGGCGGCCAGCGTGGCTGAAGCAGTCAGCGGGAATTCGGAGGCCCAAGTCTCTCGCCGCTGGGGGCTGTTCTGGGGACTTTGGAGTTGTAGACTAGGTGAGACAGGACTATTATCGGAGGAGTTGAGGCAAAAGAGTTACAAGACCTGACTGAATTTTAACAGAATTACTGTGGCTGTCATGTGAGACAGCAGGATGGAAGCCGGGGCATCAGCTGAGAGGTTATCTTGGTGATACAGGCAGCAGACGCCAGCAGCTGGGAGCCGGCTGCCACTGGCTCTGACTGGTGGAACACAGCCATGTGGGTGCCACGGAGCAAGCGTGTCAACACAGCACCTGAACAGAAAATCGGGCCTAAAGGTTTGATTGCAGTGTGACACTATTTTATAATGCTAAAGATAAAGGGAACACTGCATCTGGAGGGATCCCCAGTTATGGGGGAGGGAGAGGCCTACATTTCACGAAAGCCCTTAGAACTGGTGTGGTGATGCACGCCTGTAATTCCAGCACTTGGAAGTTGAGGCAGAAGGATCACCATGGGTTTGAGGCCAGCCTGGGCTACAGTGAAACCTGCCTCAAAAAAAAAAAAAAAAAAAAGCCCTTCAGGAGGAAGACTTGGGATTCGGAAAGGGAGTGGGAAAAGGCAGCAAAAGCACACAGGCAGATGTGCAGTCACTAGGCTTCCAGTCCTGACACTGGCTGGGTTCATTATGTTTTTTCTTTTACCTGCCTGCTAGTTAATAAAGACGAAGGAGAGCTTGGCATACATCAGAGATGAGTGTGCTAAGGACTCGGGTGTGGCTCACTGGAGACTGCTTAGCTTATGAGCAGACCTGGATTTGAGCCCTAGCATCAGAAAACCAAAACCAAGCTGGGCCTGGTGGCACACACTTGTAATTCCAGCACCTGGGAGGCTGAGGCAGGAGGATCACCATGAGTTTGAACAGCTCAATGGTTGTTCGTATATAGGGTTGTGTAAACTTCACTACAGTCTAGTCACTGAAATTTTAGGAACCAATGAATTATTAAATAGGCAGATACAGAAGGAGAGAGGATTAGTGAACTGGAGAAAATGGTCTGAATGATCTAGTCAGAATTAAACCCAGAGATAAAAAGGTAGAGACATTAAGTTTGAAGATTTTATGCAGTATTTTTTTTAAATCTCAGTGGTTTTTTGTACCAGGAATCAAACTCAGAACCTTGTGCTTACCAAGCAGGCACTGTGCCACTGAGCTGTGTCACTGGCCCCATTTACTAAGCACCATTTCCACCTGGTACTGGCAGTCCAGCATTTGCATGAACCACGTGTGATACTGGTGCCGAAAGAAGGTATCTTCAGCAGCCGCATGGGGCCGGCCAACGCCTGTGAGCCAGAGGCCCAGGGTGACCGTGCTGCCAGCCATGTGATGATACGAGAAGCTGGACTCCACTTGGCAGAGCTGAGTGTCCCAGGAAAGGAAGAGGCCACTGCCACAGCCCGCAGGGCCAAGGCCTGGCCCCGCTCTCCACCTCCTTCACGCTGTGAGGTAGAGTGGAAGGCAGAGTGCATGTGGTTGTAACTTGGGAGACTCTTGCTGCCTCTTTTCCTGCCCAACAATGAGTTATTTCTGCACCATCAGAGACACTGGCTTCTCGGCTATTCAGGAGGCTGGGTCAGGAGAACTGAGCTCAACCTGGGCAATTTAGTTTGAAACCCTGTCAACAGTACCATGCATGTAACCCCAGCACTCTGGCAGGCTGAGGATCAAAAGTGCCAGCCCAGCCAAGTGATTTGTCAAGACCCTGTCAAAAAATGGGCTGGGGCTGCAGCTCAGTGAGAGCACCCCAGGGCTGGATTCATGCCGGTCCGAGTCAGGGATGCCCCCTACCAGAGAAGGAGAAGGAAGGATAGACCGTGCCTGACCCTGCCATGCCCAGCTTTGCCATGTACTGGGATTCCTGCAAGCACAGCAAACAGACCTGACGACGCACAAGAACATCTAAGCAGGTTTACTTTTACTGCTTCCCTCCTTGCCCCAGAACTTTCCAGAAACAAAGAACAGCAGGATACAGATCAGCATTCATCCAGCCCAAGAAAGGCCAAGGCCATCCAGCAGCTGCTCCCCGGTACAGCTCAGCAGGGCCATGGGACCAGGGGCACAGAGTTAGAAGACAAAACCCAGGAGGCTGGAAGGAGGACGGGCTGAAGCATTCCTAAGGGCTGAGCCCTCGCTCCTCTCCCAGCAGGGTTCCTCCTCCTTAGTTCCTTTCTGATCACCAAAGCCAGTGGCTTGGACCTGGTATCAGGCTGGTGGCCCCAGGCCCTTAATCTAAGGGTGGAATCCACACGGTCAGTGTCCACTGGGTCATGGTCCCTTCACCCTGGCAAAAGGCCGGCCTCCCTCTCCACCAGCCGAGTGACAGTACGCAGGGCCAGGGGCAGGGCCGTGTTGGTGTCACGGTGATAGCGTGGCTGGCACACCTCTGTGCTTGGGGAGAGCACAAACTGGGCCACGCTGGGCATCCTGAGCAGGTTCCGCAGCTCCGTGGCCCGTGTGCGGATGGCTTCTGCATCCTCCTCACTATGCACAGAGCTGGTGGCTGGGCTCTGGCCCAGGGTCCTCATCTTTGAGAGGAACAGAGACACCCTGGGGGGTGGGGGGGGAGACCCAACCCATCAGCTCACAGTGCCCCTCATGCAGCAAGAGGTCTGTGTGATGGGGTCCTGTCCCCCAAAGCACCTGGCTGGGCCAGCTTCAGCTTGGTACCCACTGCCCACTGGCAAGCCCACTCCCACGGCCCATGCTGCTGTTGGGCCAGAATCCTTTTACTGCTGAGGCCAGTTCACGACACGGGCCCAGGGAAGACCACAGAAGCTTCCCCATGGAAAGTGGGGCTCCCCTCTCCCAGAGCCCTGACTTGGTACCTGGGGATGAGGTCCTGGCTCCGGGAGGCCAGCTTGGTCAGCGTGGTCATGAGCACTGTGATGACCTGGGGCGGACACCGGGGCAGGTTGGCTGAGGGACGGGACTGGGTGACCTCAAACAGCAGAGCCTCCAGGGCCTCAAAGAACTTGTTGATCAGCTCCACGGTGCATCGTCTGTCACAGGTCACTGACAGGTATTCGCCAATGGCCCACACCTAGGTCAGGAGAGAGGCTCAGCGTGCCGTGCCCTGCCTGGTGGGAGGCAGGCGGGGCTGGTGCCGCTTACCGCGCAGGTGAACACGTCTGCCCTGCTCTGGATGCTGCTCACGCTGCCCACGAACTCCAGGAGCTCCCTCGCCAGCTCCAGCACCAAGGATGGCTTCTGCTTGCACAGGGCCAGGAACCAGGAGCTCAGCACCCTGCCGAGGGTGGAGCTCACTGAGCACAAACCGTGAGGCCAAGGCCCCGGCTGAGAGCCCGAGCAGGGTGACGGCTGATGCTCATCCTGAGGGTCCCTGGTCCAGAGGGGCCACTGGCTCACTGGGAACAAGGCTGACCTGTGCTGTCCTCGGTTCCAGGTTGAGCATGGTGAGGATAAGCCTGTGTGGATCTGGCTTTTAGGACAGGATAGGACAGGGGTGTGGACAGGGGGCTGGGCCAGCCCTGAGGATGAGTGTGCATTCTGGACCGAGGAGAGGGTTGGAGCCAGGCTGGCTTGACGGAGGCAGGAAAGGGGCAACTGGGGAGGGGGACAATGCTGAGTGGCCCATCCTGTGTTGGACACTGGTGAACCCTTGTCTGCTGCAGGTGGCAAAGACCCACCTGTGCACGCGGGCCTTGTACTGTGGGACTTGGTAGAGTGCATCACTTCTCTCCAGGATCAGCAGTGCCAGCTGGTTGGTCAGGGCCTTGTCAGTAACCTGGTGGTCAAGGGCAAGGGACAGACTCTCAGTCTACCTTACCCCATGTCACTATCTTCTGCAGCCCTTGGGGAGGTGAGCGAGTGGCTGAGGGACCACAAAGCTCCCCATCCAACTCCTCATCCTCTCCCTCTGGAGCTCAGGAGAACGGAAGCCCCACTTCTGTTCTATGGCTCCCCCTGGCAGCTCCACAAGCTCAGGGCACATGTCACTGGGCCAAAGGTGCTTCTAGCCCCACGACAGCTCAGCTGTGGCCCCATGGGGGCACGGGAAGCTCTCCAGATGCAGCCAGGCAGGAACCAGGGCCACAGGAACACTGAGTGCCCAGGACACACTCCTGTGGCACTAGCTTGTGTCCCGTCCTGAGAACAAGGCTGTGGTGCTTGGTTCTTTCTCTGTCTCCCTGAGCCTCTGGGGGCCATGGGCAGAGTGTGCAGTAGGACTGGCCTCCTGCAGAGGTCAAGGGCAGTGCCATGACCCTGCTCTGGTGAGGCCTCCTGGCTGTGTGAGGCCCTAGGCACAAGACCTGGCTAGCCAGCTCACCTGGGTTGCAGCAGAGAAGAAGGCCTCGAGCAGGGTCGGCACTGCCTGGGCACACTGGGCCACCCGGGCACAGCTGGCCATCGGCTGCAGCAGCTGGTAGAGTGGCACGAGCCTGGGGACACAGAGAGCCACTGAGTGCCCTCCTATTCACCCTGTGTTCCCACAGCCACCAGGAGAGGAGGGGACAGCACCATGGCTATCAGAGGTCCCCCTCAGTGGTACTGCTCACTTGCAGAGGGGACCACATACTCCCAAGGGGCTCTGTGGAACCCAGGGGACAGGCAGGCGTGGGTTGTACGCTGAGTGCAAGGTCACATGCCACACCCACCCTCCGACTTCCTGGGTGTCCTCGTTTCTCTCTCTGTAAAGGTCTGCGCAGGGTCTGAGGCCTGGGGGATGGGTGGAAGCACTGCACACGCACCCTTCACCCAGCAGACTCAAGAACATGACCACAGCTGCCTCCCGGCCTGGGTTGGGGACAGTTCTGCACACCCAGGCCTCAGTATGGACCCTATGACAAGCCCCATGGCTGGTGATAGTGGCTTGGCTGTCACCCCTGTGATTCCAGCCCCAGGGCCCCAACCTCTCTGTGGAGCCGCTAGCCTTGGTGCGCAGCAGGTGCTGGAAGAGAGGCTGGAACTGTGGGTCCCGGAAGGCCTCCAGGCAGCCAGGTGTCTTGAGGGAGGTGTCCCAGAGCGGCCTTTCAGATGGTATCTGTGATGACCTGTGGTTGGGACAGAGACCCAAGTCCCACTGGGATGCAGCTTCTGGCATCCAACCTGAAGGCACTGCTCAGGGACACATCACTGTGACATCACAGTCTTTGGGGGCCAGAGAAGGACCTTGGGGCAGGGCCTGTGAGAGACCCCCTGCCATGCTCAGAGACAGACTGACAGGGACAGTGAACACCTCAAACATGGGCTCTGCCAGGGGCCCCTGTGCGGCCACACAGGTGCAGGGCCAGGCATGGTGAGGAGAGGTGCCCACCTGAGCTGCAGGTCCAGGGCGGCTGTCAGGCAGGGCAGGTCCAGCAGGGAGTGAAGCATCTCCACAGCCGTCCCAGCGTCCACCAGCGCAGGGAGGAGCACCACTAGCTCTGCGGTGAGGGGTGGGCTGTTCCACGCCAGGAACTGCAGAGACAGCGTGGCTCTGAGCCCACAGATGCCCGAGTCTCAGCCCCATGTGGCTTTGGTAGGTGATGACTCACTGGGATGCTTTTACAGCCTGCCTTTTCTTTGGATGGCACTCAACAGCGGCTTTCACTGCATATTTGATCACTGTCACAAAGACGCTCAGGAAAGAGGGCTTCCAGTACTGCCCCGGAGGGGCAAGAACAATGGGTAAGTATGTTTGGAGCTAGAGGAAGGATTTTGAGGGGGATACATGGCAATGTGTCTTTCACTATCATAAATATTTTCTAAATTTAAACACCTATATTTCGATCACCCTTTGTACGTCTCTAAGTAGGTTTAAAGGCCATGTGGGGAAAAACATGCCAGACTGGCACTGAAGGCTAAATGTGGTCCCCTGGACAGCCAACCTACACAAACACTGCAAGGACAAGGCCCGAGTCAGGCAGAGTGCCTTCCACGCCTGCCGTCACTCCTCCGCCTGAGCCCCAGAGGACAGCCACACGTACTTTAAAGAGGTTAGGAAAGCTCAGCTTCAGAAGGCCAAGGAGGTGCGGGTCGAACAGGGGAAGGTTGTCCCGGCAGAACCTGGTGACTTCGAAGGCCAGCATGGTGCTGTGGAAGCGCTCGGAAGGGAGCCTGGTGAAGACGTGCTGGTAGATGGCGTCCGAGTCCACGCCAGCCGCTGCCCCTGGAAGCCAGGTACCAGACCATCAGGGAAGGAGGCAGGAAACCCTGCTGTAGAAACTTTTTTTTCTTTTTTGCAGTACTGGGGATTGAACCTAGGTCTTTACAGAGCTACATCCTAACCCTTTATTTATGTTTTGAGACAGGACCTAAGTCACTAACTTGCCCGAGGTGGTCTTGAACACTAGTTTCAGCCTCCCAGAATATCTGGATTTCAGGCATGCGCCACCATGTGACAACATACCTCTGTTGCTGGTTAAGGCTCTCCCTGGTGTCTTGGCTAAGTCACCATGGCTTCCTCTAGAAAACCACAGACCTCTAGAAATGTCCCAGGCAGGAAAATCTACTTGACCAGGTGCCGTAGGAGCACGGACCTGCGGAGCATGCTTAGGAAGGTGCTAGCTCCTTTACTTTGGGGTTTCCTGGGTTAAAGACACGGTAGGGAGCATTTTCAGCCTGACCTAAAGTTGACCACGTTTTATTTCTCTGTTTAATTAAAGTGTGAAGGTAACAACTACCCAGAGCTAACAGCACTGGGAGAGATAACCCCTAAAACTGTGGCGGGGGCGCTCCCTCGGGAAGAGTTCTGCCTGCTGACTGGACACGCCCCGCACGCCAGGCTCACCGTGGTTGAGGAAGAACTGGGCGAGTGGCAGCAGTGCCCGCTCACTGCCTGGGTCTGTGCCCAGCTGCCCGTGTAGGGCCTTGAGGCAGGAGAGGCTGCGGTACAGGAAGGAGGGGTCCTGCCGGCACACCGTGTCCAGCACCCGCACAGCTTCCACCAGGCACTGTGGGGAAGGAGCCAGTATCAGAGGGGCTGAGCAATGTCCTTATCACTGCCACCTCCACCCCGGCCACTTACTGCTTTCTGCAGGTCGGAGTCCCCCTTCCTCAGGGCTCCTGGGGGAAGGAAGAAGTCAGCCGTGGCTCTCTGCCCAGCTCCCAAACAGCCCCATGAGAAGGTGGCCTGTTCTGGAAACTGGAGGTGGGGACAGGGAGACGCCGGACGGGAGAGGACACGAGGTGGGGCTGGGTGCACACAGGATGTGGCAGGACGCAGTGGGGCCTGTGAGTAGGGGTACAGGTCGGGTCTGCTGCTGGGATCATTCTGGGAAACAAGACCTCTGTCCTGAATGAGCTACTAGGAACTTTTCCCGCCTCCAAGCAGGAGCCTGCTTGGGTCTCACCTTGTGGGGTGCAGTACCCAATGCCAGCCTGGGGACTTACTCCGATTACTCTGCTCGATGAGGCGCTGGCAGTACTCGAAGGCCACCTTCCTCAGACGCTCCTGTGGAAGCAGCTGTCGGCCAGCAGAGGCAGCAGAGAGCACGGAGAGAGTGGAGCCCTCCAGCTCTGACCTGTCCTCTGTGGGAGAAGAAGGGCTCAGCAGGGCAGAGTGTGACCCTATAGCCAGCCACCCCACAGACCAACAGGAAGGGAACTGGACCCGCTGCAGCCAGGTTTTGAGAGAGCACAGGACCCTGGGGTCTGCCCAGTGTGCCTGGCAGCTTTCACCCCAATGTGGACCTAAATCCAGTTCCCCCAGAAGTCCATGGGATCTGGGCTGCCAATGGCTTTTCCTATAAACCAAAAGTTTGCAGATGAGGTGGCGGTCAGTGACACTGTCTCAAACAGCTCACAGACATCTGCCTCCTCCAATGTCCCCTCTTTGTACACCATGGGAGGGTCACCAGCATGTCACGTCTTAAGAGGCCTCAGCTGCAGACTGAGGCTCCGGCCAGGAGGCCAGCAATGCAGAGTGAGGTCCTCAGCTCAGTCCTGAGCAGCAGGCTTTGCTGCTTGCCTCCCCAGATCACCACCCATCTGTCGCCCATCGTGACCTGTACTCTACCCTGGGCGCACCTGCCTCCTACCCTATGACCTGGCGTACCAGCATCCGGGGTGCCTGGGCCCTCAGGGCTGCTAAGCAGTAGCCATGCCTGCAGCATGGAGAAGGCCTGCACGTTCAGCCACTGGTCCTCTGTGAAGTGCTGGCCCATGGACAGCACCGTGAAGAAGTCCGAGGCCACTGCCCCATCTACCTCAGTGATGGGACCCAGCTGTGGGAGGAGAGAGGCAGGGCTGCAGCCTCCTGGGGCCAAGGCTGACTGGCTCACTGGCTACTCAGGAGGGCAGAGGGGTCCCTGGTTCGGTATGTCTCAGGGGTGGGAGCCCAGAGACCAGTACCTCCCGTCTGTCTGTTCCCTTCCAGATCCAGGGGGCAGGGCCACCCGGGACATGGAAACAGCATATCAACCCCAGAACAGATGTCAGATGCATGCTCTGCATCCAACCAGGTCATGAGTGTCAACCACACATGGCACCAGGGCCACACAGCAATGAGGGACCCTGTTGGCACCACATGGAAGGTCGAGAGGCGTCAATGGGAACCTGCTGGGTAAGAGGTCGGACTGCCCAGGGGAGGGAGGTTTGGGATTTCTGTTCCCAAGGTCTGGAAGCAGCCTGACTCACCTGCCGTGCCCTGGGTGTAGAGAAGAAGCCCCCAGAGTGTGAGGTCCCCTGCTGGACACGGGCATAGCGTAGCCAGTCCACTAGCCGCTTGCTGAGCAGGCTGGCCTGGTCTGCGGGGGAGGGGAGACAGGCAGTCCCGTTGAGGGAAACAGTTAAACCCCACAGAGTCGCAGGCCCCACACAGCAAACTGAGCCTTGTGGAACCCCATGTCCAAGGTCTTCCCTGGACACCATCTGACTAGGGGACCAGCCCCTCCCTCCCAAGGAACACTAGCAGGAAGGCGCCAGGAGAGTGGACCCTATATGGTGAAGGGCCTTGGTACCTTCCTGGAAGGTCCCTGGGGCAAGACCCACGACTTTGGACAGCACGGGCAAGAGGGGCCTGAGGCTGGGGCCCTCGGGCTGCCGGCTCTCCAGGATGGCGAAGATGCGCTGGGCCACGCTTCTGACCTCCTCTCTCCTGTCGCCCTTCAAATCAAACACAAGGCAAGTGCCAAGGCACTGACTCGGCCCGTGTGCCACAGCAAGACCCCTGCTTCACAAGTCTGCAGGAAGCTCCCTGAGGATACCCAGCCCTGTGCCTGATGCCACCCTTAGGGGAAGGTTCCAGGACACAACATGCTTGACTACGACCAAACCTGAGATGAGGAATCTGGGCTTGGCTTAGCTCTGATGTGTCTGACTGTCACTGTTCTTCCAGGGTACTGTCATCCTAGGGCACCTGCTCATGTGACCAGTCACACACATGCACTCACGGCAGATGAGCTGGGCCTGGATGGTCTAAACTGTGATCATTTGATGTCCTCAAGGCAGTCCAGGGGGCAGAGACTTGTGGCTCTCTCCCCTGAACCTTCACATCACTAGCTACATCCTATGTCAAGCCCATGAAATGGAACATTAGTAACAGATAAGATGTCAAAGCCACATGTGTACACGGCTCCCCAGAGAGCCACACAGCAGCCATGAGAGTTACCGCTGGTATCTGGCTGGGGTTCTGAATATTGCTTCCTACTCAGGGAAACATTTCCTGAGGGAAAGGGGCTGATTCCAGGCTAGAGAAGAAAACAAACGAGAAAGCTGGGTCGCCTTGCACCAGCAGTGAGGCAGTAGCTACAGCACTGCCAGGTCACTTAGGGATCCGGCTGCATTGTCTGCAGAGGCTCAGGGGGTCCGGCATGGAAATGCAGCATCAGTCAGGGTCACAGCAGCACAGAGCCCCCCAACATGCCACCGTCTGACACTCATCCCAATGCTAAGCCCAGAGCAGGAGCAGCTGCTCACAACTCAAAGAACTGCAGGGTAGAACTGAGCCTCTACCTCCACCTGCTCCACTGAGAAGCCCAAGTGCAGGGCAGCGAAGAAGCTTCTGCCACACAGGCCACTGGCCCAGCCCCGGGGTGCTCACTCACACGCCGGCCACCCTGCATGTCCCCTGCCTCAGTGCTGAGGGCACACTGTGCAGAAGCCGCCTGCAGCAGGAATGGTGAAACTTCCTGGCCTGGATTTGACTGAGCCCCTCTGAGGACAGATGGGTGGCTTGGTCCAGGCCAGGGACTACAGGAAACAAGCCTGCTCTCTGTCCATGAACAGCTGCCAGGAGGGCAAGTCCTTGTCTGAGGCAAATGCAGCAAAGCAGGCAAAAATGTCCTAGGCCTGCACATCATATTCCTAAATGATTCAGGAAGCAGAGGACAGAGAAAGGACAGAAGCAGGTGTTCCTCATGCTGCTTTTACTATCGCACCTGTGATAGCCATGGTAGGACCTCAGGCTGCTGGTCAGTGAGTGCCCTCCTGGTCACAAAACAGCAAAGTTACCCCAGTCCTTCTGGGATACACCTGCTGAGGGGACAGGCATGGTGTGGACAGGTGCTTCAGGGCAGACGCTGGCTTATGTCCAAGGGTATTTCTCCTCAGTGAAACCCCTGTCTGGTCCCTGTCAAAGCAGCATGGAGTTGACTGGGAATGCTGGAAAGCAGACAATGCCACCACTGCGTGTGTCTAGGGATGTCACAGCCCAAATCCCACAGCCTGACTAGCCTTCTGCAGAGTCCCAGGAAGGCACTTCCAAGGAGGCATGGAGGAAGCAAGCAGTCACAGGTTGTTTTAGAATCATCTGAGCACTGGGGTCCCAAGGATTGGAGCAGGTCCACGCAGGGCCCAGGCTCCCCCAGGGTCCCAGGATAACCAGGGCAGGACAGCCACTCTGCACAGAAGACAATTGTGTTACCTGGGCTAAGAGCACAGATGCCACCAGGCTCAGCTGATGGGGGTTCTGCATGTGATCACAGGACAGAGTCAGGGCATCGGAGGGTGACATCTCTCTCAGGATGGCAGCACAGAGGACCTGGACTTGCTCAGAGCACGTGGGCAAGGACAGAGTGGCCTGCAGCAGATCCACACATGTCTTCTCCAGCCTGGAGGGTGAGACCCAGGTGGGCTGCACGTCATGCCTGTGGCTGGAAGGCCAGCCTGGGTGCATGGGGCAGGGGGACAGAATGTTTCCCTGTGAGGACCCTGGGCCCTAATCTAGCAACAGAAGCTAAAATGTCACAGGGAACTAGCACCAGCCTCTGCCCAGGACTCGCCCTGCACTCACCTGCGGGTGTACTTGGTGGCCGAGACAATGAGGAAGAGTCTTTGCAGGGCGTCCACAGTGGCCAGTCCCAGGTCCTCCTGCAGCAGCTTGCTGACCCAGGAGCAGAACCTCTGCAGCTCCTCGTCCTGGATCTCCCTGTGCAAGAAAAGGGGGTCAGCAGCTGGCCAGCATCTGACTAGGGACCTGGTCACTTCCTGCCCCCCCGCCTCGAGGAGGTCCCCACCTAGCAGAGTGTGTCGCGAGCTGTGGGGCCACTGTTCCCCCAGCCAAGGACAACTTGAGGTCAATTCAAGGAGCACTGGGACTGAAACTCATCACTCTTAAGTTCACTACAATCCTTCTAGAGATGTCACCCATTCCAGTTGTTATTCCAGAAGCAGAACTAAAATTATTTTTAAGAATTTCATTCAGGCTGGGTGTGATGGCACGCGACTGTGTCAGCACTCAGGAAGCTGAGGCTGGAGGATTACTGCGAGTTTGAGGCTAGCCTGGACTACACAAGAAGTTCAAAGCCATCCTGAACTATGTAACAGCTGCTTGAGCTCAGGAATTGGTGAGAAAGGGGACCAACTTTTTGTTTAACTGGGGTCATGATGCTGAACCCCAAATACTAAATGAGACTAAGAAGCAACAAACTGACTTGCTGATTGTAATTATCACTGCCAGCATAGGATACTCTGCATACTCTGTATCCCAGTGCAATCCCTTCAACATGCAGTAAGGACTTCAGGCTTCTCGCCTGTCAGCCTGCCAGCATAGGATACTCTGCACACTCTGCATCCCAGTGCAGTCCCTTCAATATGCAGTAAGGACTTCAGGCTTCTCACCTGTCAGCCTGCCCTACTCTCCCACAGCTCCCCACTGCCTCGGAGCCACTCTTGCCCACCCTCCCGTGGCTCCCACGGCTGAGTCACACCTTCTTGCTTCAGCTGTTAGGCCGTTTCTCTGCGAGACTAAGCCAAGCCGAGACCTTGCTGTGCCTTTATTTCCTACCTTTATTTACTACTCAGTGCAGACATGTTTCTGATTCTCTTCTCTACCCTTATTTCCCACATCTCGGAAATAACAGAAGGAAGCTGAAATTTCCTAACCCTCAAACCTTGTTACTTCTATAGAAAGTGACCCCCAGACATCGCAGCTTGAAGTATACCATGGAAACTAGTTAGGTCCTGATAAGTTACCGCCCGTCCAAACGCTATCCAGGAAGAGCTGTGTGTAGAACGTGAGCTGGGAATGGTGTTTTGTGAGGTTTTCTCTTGCCGGCAGGTCACATGAGGAGTGGAACGATTTTTTTTTTTTTTTCGTTTAATGCAGACATCAGTTCGGTATCTGCACACACATCTGCTAATAAAGGTAGGGTGCACTGTGCTGGACAGAAGGGGAGAGTGTGTGGCACCTCCACCAAACCCTCCCTAAGAGATTCTCGGGTTACTTTGCCCAGAGTTTTGTTCTGGTCAAACACTTTAGCCCTTCGTCTGCCCCAGGACCTTGCCCACTACAACCTCTGGACCTCGGCCACTCTGGTCTTTCCCACCAACTGGGGCAGCTCTCAGTCCTGGCTGGTTCGTTTACCAAAGACCTTGAGGTTCCAGCTGTATTTCCTTCCTTAAACAAGTGACACCAAATCTTGGCCTCCTTCATCGGAAGTGGCCACAGACTAGTTAGGGTCCAGAGCCAGCCTGGGACCAGAAGACAGCTGCTCTACGTGACATCCCTCGCAGGCCCCCAAATCCCAGAACAGGTTCGAGCTCCGGGGTCAGCTCCCTCTGCTCTGAACCTCCCATGCCTCCTCCAGGAACTCAGCTACTGCTCAGGGGTCTTCTCCCGGACCATAACCCACAGCGGCCAGCGGCTGCCCCGCCCCACCCCGTTCTCTAGAACCAATCAGCGGGGCCGCAGCAAGTAGCCACGCCAGGCTCGAAGCAGAGGTGCCGGGGGCTGCAGCGCACCTGGCTTGGTGGAGCAGACTCTCCGCGCCTGCAGAGAACATCTTCCCGCTGAGCTGATCTCTAGCTCACAACCAGGATGGCCACTAAGGCGGGCAGCTTCCGGGGTCGCGTCACGTGGTGCATCACGTGAGCTGGGCGTATCTCGGTGGGTGTTGGTGGAAAGGCCGCCGGCCAATTGACTTTGGCGCAGAGCATTTTGGGGCGGGACCAGAAGCGCCTGGTTTGTGGTGGGTCCTGGTAAACTCCCTGGTGTCTTGGGAACCTTGGGTCCCCGGAACCCTAGTTCCCCAGGACTGCTTGACGCCGGAACAGCTTGCGGACGAATCTCGCGTGGGAAGTGTCTTGGCTCGAAAGTGACCCTGTACGTTTGTCCTATTCCGGTTTCTCTTTAACGATAGTGTCCGCCTAAAGTGTGGAGTATCACCTGGAAGCAGCGGCGCACAGACTGCGACATGTGGGCTGCAACAAGAGTCCGGGCATTTTCCGAGGCAGCTAGGGCAATTAATGTAATTTTTAAACTGTTTCTGGGATGCAAGTGAGATTTGAAACTAAGGCCTCCTGACTGAACACCCGCGACCTCACCCTCCGTTTTTTAAAATTTTGAGACAGTGTCTAAGTCCCAAGGTTGCTCAGGCTGGGGCATGAACTTGTGATCCTCCTGCCTCACCTCCCAGAGTGCTGAGATTACTGAAGTGCGCCGCTGCTTCTGGCTAGCAGTGTTCGTTTTAAACCTTCCTTTAGTGTATGTCATCGGTCATACGGACTACTTTAAAAATCACTCAGTCCCCAGCATATTCTTAGGATGTCGCTGTTTATCAGATGAAGCACCAGGCTGAGTTCTACATGTGTTGGATGCCTGGGTTGTGCTGAGCCCTGGCGATAGGGTTCCACCTGGAGAGTGTGTGCCACACTGGACGACACTCCAGCTGCCTGCCACAAGCCGCATGACAAACGCTCTGCCGCCTGCATTGGGTAGCAGTAGTACCAAAAGGACGTCCTCTCTAGGGGGCTGGGGTCTGAAATGGGCTGAGGGCTTCAGAAGGGCCGCTCAGGCACAAGACCAGGAGGGCAGCATGATGGCCTGCCTCCTGTGGCCACGAGGTGGAGGATGGGTGGGGTGGGAGGATGTGCTGAGCAGTAAAGAATGAAGTGGACAGATTAAATTACCATTCAGAGGTGGGATTTGAAGGCCCTGGTGATCAGTGGATTTGGAGACTGAAGAAATGGGAAAAATCAAGGACAACAGCAGGTTTCTATTGGGCATGGGCTGTTCCAAACTCAGTTGGTATTGGAGCAGAAAAGAAAGTCTGTGGAGATTTGGGGCAGGGAGACAACAGGGAAGGGTAGGGGAAGTAAAAATGATTAAGATGTGATACTCTATGTATCAGTTCCGCAAAGTGAATTATTATGTATCGAAAATATGTTCCTGTTTTAAAAACGAAGTTTGCAAAGAGTCATTCTTTTAATGAGCATCTGTGAGCTCTGGCTGGGCCAGGAAGTCTTGTCAGGCAGCAGAGTAGTATATGTGGGGGTGGAACGTTCTTGAGATAGGGAGGCCAGGAAGAGATAAACATTGAGAAGACACCAGGGTGGGAGATGAGAGAGGGGCTGAGGGCTGGGCAATACCTGGGCAGGTTCCACACACGCTTTTGAGATGTCCTGGCAGCATCCCTGCAGCTCCTTCAGGCGAGGTTACTGGTGTTGAGGATGGAGAGATGGGAACCAGCTGCCAAGCAAGGCCAGGTGCTTGGGGTTACCCAGAGAACCCTGAGGAGCCCCATGTTGTGGAAGGGAACTGGTGAAAGCATACTCCTGGCAATCTGGGAAGGCTTCTGTTTAGGGTTTTATGTGTGGTGCAATGCTCAAATCTTAAATGAGCTCAGCAAATTTTTATGGTTCCATCACGAAGTAGTACACTGGCAAGCATTTTAACTGGCTTGGCTCATGGGACACTAATGTCCACCTAGATCATTTCCAACTCCCTGGTGGCACCCAGTGTCCCTGCCTGCCATCATTCCCACTCCCCCAGGGGTAACCAGTATCCTCTGTCTGCACTCCATGCAGGATTTTGCCTGTCATGTTCTCTTGTCAATATCTGGCTTATTTCCAGATTTTGAAATATGAATCACACGACACACAGTTCTGTCTTTTACAGGGATGTGCACTTGTTTCTCTGGTACATATGCAGCCCCACAGGGCCGCTCACTGTTGAGCTAGTGATTGATCGCTCTCTCCATCCCTCCAAACATGATTACCAGGGACGATATCTGACCTGTTTCTTACAAAACTTACATTTGTGTAAGATGTTATCTTAAGGTGTCACTAATGAAAAAGTCCTACTCAAAAACAAAATTTAAAAATATTAAAGATAAAATTATGCTAATTAGTCATTTCCTAGAGGAAATATTATTTCCACTCACACGTGTCATTTGGCTAAAATCCTAAACTAATGAATATGTTAATATTACATTAGTGCTTGCAGTTAGAATCGTATATGGGAAATAGAGCCACCCGTAGGAAGACCAGGAGGCGTACAAAGTTCAGCCGTCATTGTGGAAAGCAATAAAGTCTGAAAAATGTGATCTGTTAGCTGAATAACATAATGGGTCACGTGCACAAACATCACAAGACCTTGACAGAGAACAGAGCTCTGGAAAACACATTTTCATAAAGGCCCAGCTAGAGGCCACCTGCAGCAGAAGCACCCAATGTCTCATTCCCCATCTGGGGGACCTCAGGAGAGGAAGGGGCTGGCTTCATTGGACATGACACACAGAGGATTTGGCCAGGACCTGATGGCAGGTTGGAGTCCCATGGTTGGAATGGGGCCTGTGAGTCAATGCCCAGCCACGTCACCCTGATGACCTCCACCTGCCCCGCCACCTAGAATGAGCAAGGCTCTGGTGGGAACACACAGGTGAAACCCAGAGTTGTCCCCTGAGTGCTGGAGGGACCCACATCTGCCCAGTGGCCCTGTGGGTACTCTGTGTCCTCAGCACTGAGGCAGGGGACAGCACGGCTGGCTCCTCCTTGACCATGTCAGAGAGGCTTGTGCTCAGAGGACTCATGGGGTCCCCACAGTCATGGGCATCTACGGAAGTCGTATCTGCTTCCCACGAGCCCAGTGCTGAGGTTACAAGGGAGGAAGACAGCCCCCGAGAAGTGCTCTTCTGCCTCCAGAGCACCTTGGGTTAGGGCAAGACTCCCTCACTGCAGGGAGACGGGGGGCTGTGTCCAGGCTGTCTGTCCATCCATTTGTCCCTCCCCTGGCACCCACTAGCAAGGACCACTTGGCGCCTTGGTGTCATTTCTTTAATATATAATTTTATTTCTGGTTATAGAAACAAATGCTAAGAGGAGAAACAAAACTTCCCCATCCACATACAACAATTTAATAGATAAAGGAAGAGTTAAATGAAAACACAAAGTAGAAATTTTAAACTTTGTTATAGTTTTAAAACATTAACGTCTGATACAATTAGAAATCACATTCAGATCTCAAACTTTTTTTTAAAAAAAAGTATGGCTCCGTAATAAAAAAATACTGTATCCCATTTGAAATGAAAACCCAGGCAAGCTGCTCCAGACGTGGGTCCGCGGGCTCTCCTGACTCCAGCACTTCGGCCCACGGGGACCTTTCCCCCCATGGATGTGGGATATATTCCAAGCTCGAGAACTGGAATTCCCACTTTACAGGATACCACTGCTTTTTAAAGCACTGATTATTAAACGTATTGTGAAAATACTTTAGACAGCCACTGTAAAAAAAGAAAAACAAAAAAACAAAAACAAAAACAAAAAAACACACATACACACACACACACACCCACACACATACACACTCCCCGAACAACACCCACCCCCCCATCCAATTATTTTTACAGGAGAATTATCATTCAGGTAAGAAAAAACAATCTCAGAATTGGCTTTAACCCTTCCCTTCCATGCTGAGTCTAAGGGAAGACCCAGGTAGCCGTCTCTCCTCCCCTCCCTGCCACTTTTTTCCTGCAACAGGAACCAAACCATATAAGTTAAGCTATATTAGGAATCCAAAATGCCTCCCGTGGAGTTAGCAAGGAAGAGAGAGGACCAAACTTAAAATGTTTGATTTTAAACCCTATTTTTACTGACTATAAAAAAAATCTGGACCAGCTAACCCAGACATTCGGCAGCTATAGGCAGTTTGAATCTGTAGCCAGAAAAGGTAGCAAGGCAAAGAATCTACCTTTGAGCCGCAGGGCTCCTCCCAGCTCAGCCAACCCACACGGGAACGGGATAGTGCTAGACTTTCGGGGTAAGTGCTGTTACTGCAGGGAAGAAAACCCGCAGAGGGACGGGGCGTGTCCAGCCATTCAGACGCTGTCCCCACTCTCTTAGGCCCAGCTTCTACCCACTGTTAGGACTATTCCAGAAATAGATCCCTAGATAAAGAATAAAAAGCAGGACTCCACTGATTCTCTCCTGACTCTTAAGTGGGTTAGGAGCGAAGACAAGAGGCCTTGGCACCCTCTCCAGGTGTCCCTCTGGGCCTCTGGGCGACCGAAACCCGAAGGCCATGGCCTGAGGATGTTGGTGGCTCATGGCGGCTTTGAGGTCCCATGCGCCAGCGTCCGGCTGCTTGACCCAAGGGCAGAGGTCACCAGCACTTGTCCTGGGCCCCGGCGTCTCCTCACACTTTGTAGTTGATAGAAGAGGCAGGTGCAAAGAATGAGTAAGAGCTTTGAGTGGAAGTTCTCCCTGCAGAGAAAAGGGCGCCTAAATAAAGCCACGGTCCTCTTAACTCTGCTACAATACTGAGCAGCCCAATCAGCTATCAGTCTACGTAAAAGAAGCTAACAAATCCCCAAGGCTCACCCAGCAAAAGAAGGAATCTCCATTTTAGTGTGGCACAAGAGTACACAAAGTTCCCAGCGGGGTGGTGGGCTGGGCTTTGCGGTGGAACTCAGTCTTTCTGTAGGCCATGATGTGACCAGTAGTGACCTCCTGCTTGGACCTCTTTCTTGTCCTTTGGATGTTTTGTCCCGAGGACCTTCCTGCCACCTCAGGGGAATGCCACCCACTTCACATGCTCAGGAAGCACCTCTGTGGGGCAGCCTTGTCTGGTTGCTGCACCCTGAACCCCTAGGATGTAGTTTCAAATGTCCCCTCCAGCAGTAGAGCTGGGCCCTGGAAAGCGGACCCCAGTCCCACCAGGAGAAGAGCAGCCAGACAGAGTGCCTATAGCTGCAGGAATGGCAATGAACTGCTCAGGTGAATTTTGTTTATGAACCTAAGTGCCAAACCACCTTTCCTGCATGAAGTCAGTGAAATAGGCCAGTATTTTATTTCATTTCAGCATCCATAGAAGTCTAACAAAATCCCACCTTGCCAAGCAGCTATGACCAGGAAGGACAGAGGAGAGACAGCAGGTCCCCAAATGGAGGAACCCTTCTCTATCCCACATTCAAGATCATTTGGACCTCAGGCTGCAGCAGGAAAGGGGTGCCTGCCAGGCACCTGTGCCAACCCCTGGCCCAGGCGTCTATGGAGCAGCTTTTGGTACTGAGAGCAGATGCCAGGAGCAGGTGTCCTGCCCCAGACCTGAGCAAGAAGAGCAAGTACAATGACAATGGGGAGTGTCCCGCACACTCAGGAAACCCCAGTGTGAAAGGCCCAGGGAAAGGAACTTGTGAAGTACAAGGGAGCTGCAAAGGACAGGAGTGCACTGTGAAAAGTGAAGCCAGAAATTGGCAGGGGACCTGTTATATTCTACATTATGCCCTCACCTCAAAGAACCAAAGCACATGAAGGGGAACCTCCAGAGCTAAGTCCTAGGATTCTGTCTTCATAGCAGCAATTTGAACAATCCATATTGTTCGTATTAAATAATATTGCTTCTAGGCAGAGGTATTCTAGAGGAGGCCAGAGACCAGGCTGCGGCGAGCACGTTCCCATCTGAAGCCAGCAGCCCATGGTGGGGACTCTCCTGAGCGCACGAGGCTCTTCCTACTAAGACAGCCTTACAGCCACTTTGCACACTCACTCTGGAGCAAGCGCTGTGCCATAGCTTGGGAACACTGTCCCGGCACAGATGTGCAAGACAGCCAAGGGCACCCACCCCAGGGATGGCCGCATCCCTCAGACCACATGAAGCCACTTGAGGGCAAAACGGAATCTGAGGCTTTTGAAGAAAAGCAGTGTCCCCTCCCATGAACCGTATTTGTTTCTAGTCTCTAAAAGCTATGGGGAAATACTTTGTCTTCTAACATTTTCTCACATTCAACTAAGTTCTTGTGTTTCCAGTGAGGTCTGGTCATTGTCTCTAGGAGGGAGGGCACTGGCTCCGAAGCCTGAGGGTAGCTTTCTCCTCCTCCTCCTCCTAAACTGAGTCACCCCGAGTATAACTTTCTATCTACCAGGACGTGCCCCAGGCTCTCTGGAGAGTCCCCACTCATACAGAAGGTCCCTGGAGGCCCCTGTTTCATCAGAAAGACAAATGCCAGCTGAGTGACACCTGTGATCTCAAAACAGGCTGTCACCAGACCTGGTGAGGGCAGTAAAGAGCCTAGGTGCAGGTACCAAGGTCTCCTCTCAGCTTCATCCTCCTAGGGACTGGGTGGCCTGGCGGGCAGGGAAACATCCAGTCCAGCCCAGGTAAAGCCATCTGCTTCCCTCCCATGCGAGATACAAAATAACACAACCTGGGATCATGCAACACCCATCCCAGCAACCCAGCAGTTCATTTCCACCTAACAAAAAGGACAAGCAAACACCCCAGCAGGGACAAACCAGGCCTCAGGAGGGAGGCTGAGGACTGTGGTCTCTATCCCCACTTCCCAGTGCTGGCCCCAGACGCTTCCACAGGGCACATGGGAACCTCCTAGGGAGGATTCTGGAACAAACCAACGTCCAAAAGACTGGCAGCATGGTCCTGACCACAGGGGAGGCCTGCACTGCAACTTCTGAGGATTTGGGAAGGAGAAGAGTGCGTTGGAGTTCCTCAAAGGCGGGGGAGCTACAGACTCCCCACACAGAGTAGCAAGCTGGGGCTTTGCCCAAGAGGCAAGGTGGCAACACAGTGACGGCTGCAAGTTCTCCTCCAGACACCAGGTCGGTGCCCTGGGCCTCCCTGTGCTCCTTTGGCTGTGGTCAGTGCCGCAGTGGCAGGCAGTCCTGCTCATGTCCAACACTACATAGCTAGTATTGGTGGGATGCACCATTTAAAAATGGTGACTTCTGTCACGGACACTGTTCTGCATCTGTAAGTGTGGTGATGGTGGAGCAGAAAGCAGTGGAGGATAGTAGACACCAGTCTCCGTCTACAGCCCATTAGATGAACCGTGGTGGCGGTGCCCTTCCTGGTTTCCTCTCCACCTCAGGCCATGCAGTGCCAGGGACCCTGGGTGACCCAGAAGGTCCTCGGGGTTCACAGCCGCAGTGATGCTGGCCCTGTGCCAGAACCATGGCTGGTCAGCTCTCCCTCAGCCACAAGGAGGGCTGCTTGGGTCCTTGCCCCATGGAGGGTCATGGGCATCCTGAGCCTGGCATCAGCTCTCCTGGCACCTGGCTGGGCTCTGGCCCCTGTGGGGAGGCTCAGCACATAGCAGGGGGCCCTCTGGCCAGGAGTTATGGCTTTTGGCTCCAGAGTGAGTTCCAACACAAGCCAAGTGTGCTGCCTGGTGGGTGATGAGAGACCCTCAAAACACTCATCCTACACCCCCTGAGCAGTCCTCCCAAGCAGGGGCCTCTGCCCCAAACTGTCTGCCCTGAACCCAGAGGTCCCTTCCTAGTTGAACCTGTCTCCATCCTCCCCAGCTTCTTCCCCACCTCTTCCCTTGGTACCACAATCAACATCACCAACAGAGGACAGAAACCAGAATGTCCCAGATGCCAGGAGAGCAAAGAGGTTGGAGCCAGACTGATGAGACTCTGCAGCCTGGGCACAGAAGAGGTCCAAGGAAGGGAAAGGAACGAGAGACCATAATGTCCCGTCACACACAGTTCCTTGGACCCACTCACTCTGACCCTGCTCCCCTGACGCACACACACACCAGCCACACAGGAGAGACAGCATTTACACAAGGGGAGCGATGGAAACCGTTGGTGTGAAGAGCCACTACTCCATGGCACCATCTGGTGAGGGCACAGTCAGCCACTGTCACCCACCCCCGATTCTCTGAAACTCCACCATGGCCACGCAGATACGAACTTCAGAACAGAGCTTATTTCCCATTCAAGTTTAGTGCCATAGAAATGGGGCAGGGATGGGGGAGGGGCTTTAAAAAGCAATGGGAGAGGGATTTTCCCCAGTGAGGCAGAAGTGCCAGCAGATACAGCTCAGGGCTGTCCCACTGCCCACCGATCCTGTCCCAGCTCTGCTGTGGCCTGCCTTCCGGCCCTACCTTGCAGTCACCATAAAAGCCACACTCTCCCTTAAGGTCCTGCCAGCTTCTGGCTCTCGTGAATAGGCTACCACTCACTCGGTGCTGCCCAGGACTCAATCTCCGTGGGGCTTTTCCGTCAAACTCAGGGCAGGGGAAGCTGTCTGCTGGTTAGAGGCTGTGATCAAGGGTAGGCTGTGCCTTTGGGAGCTTTGTGTCCACCATGCTTTTGTTCCTGGCGTGAACCACCTCCGGAAGCCACAGAAGAGAGACCAGCTGCCTGGAGACAACTTCTAAGCAGATGTGGCAATGTTTCCTAGAAATATCCTTGAGGAGGAGCCAGGACAAGAGGCTCCCATTCCAACCCCTCTTGTGATGGGGCTCAAAGTGGGCTGTTGGTCAGGACGCACAGAAGGACCTGGGGCCCCTTGATGGATCCTGTCCTTTGGTTCTCACCATGTTGCAATCACGCCAGTGACATTGGCACAGGGCTTCCCGCTGCTCCCTGAGGAGGGTTTCCTTCCTGCTGACTCAAGGTCCCAAGCCTGAGGCAGAAGAAACAGTTCCAATTTCAAACAGTGGGTGAATCTGAGGTGGTTAAGAAACTGGAATGTGGCTGGAAAGAATGTGAGCAGATTGTGTCCCACTGGCCCATGAACATCAGGACATCGGCGCTGCCAGGCTCGGGGCTCACCCCTCCTCTGCCTTCCAGTGATGGGCACATGAATGTCCTCCCTGCCAAGCAGGTGACCGGCTTCTGCCCCAAGCACCAGCTGCCATATTTCCTGGGCCTGTGATGTGGCCCCTCCACCTACAGCACTTCTGTTTGATGCTAATGTGGGAGCTGCTGATCCTTCTTGAAGTTATCAGACAGGCCCATGGATTTTTGGCTCCAATCTGGGATAGGCCTGTATGCTATGTTTTAACACAGCAAGAAACACTCGGGTTCCAAAGCCACCAGACAACTCCCCTCCCCACCCCAATTAATGCCGATATTTGCTATGCCATTTTGGGGAAAAGACACCAAAAAACAGCCTGCAGTTTGGCAGTTCCTGCCTTTCTCAGACCTATTCCCAATTTAGAATAGGAATTTGTTTCTGTTCCATCTCCCACAGAAGAGGCCTTGGTCTGTATGCAGTTGCGCTTCTGTTGGTTTCCCCAGGGTCACAGGCTGCTGCCTTGGCAAAGCTCTGAAGCCAGGATGTGGGGCGCAGTGCTTCTTGTCACAGGTGGGCATCTTGCTGGGTTCCTGAGGTGCTGGGGCTTGATCTTCTCCCGTACCCTTGACCAAAGGGCCAGGGAGGGATGATGGTGCAGAAGGAGAAGGAAATAAACACGCAGGATCCCCAGCATCATACAATCAGTTGTCTGAATTTGTTTATGTGTTTTTGCTTTAAACCTTGAGAGGACAGGAGATAAATGGGCAGGACAAGTGTTCTGGTGTGGTGGCCAAGGAGTGGGCAGCTGCAGGGTTTCCCGCCCATCTGTCCAGGTGCAGCTGTCTGCTCTACTTGGGCTCCTATGGTACGAGTCCCACTCCACTCTTGTACATGCATGCAGGCAACTTCACTCCCCAGTGCCTGGGCCTTGGGGGCTGGCAGCTGCCATCGCCCCGGCCTGCGTGGTCGCTGTCCCACCAGGTTCCTCTACCCGGGACCGTTTGACTTCGGGCTCCCCACTGGAAGAGGCTGAAGCGGCAGTAGAGGTGGCCACGGTTGCAGTGGCACTGGTGGCTGCTGTGACCACTGCTGCTGGCTCCTCAGGTCCCACCTCACATACCCGGGTGACCACCACTGGCGTGGATGAACTCGCCTGGGCTGCAAGGAGCTGTAGGGGGCTGGTGAGGGCTGGGGTGAAGAAAGGACAGGTTACTCAGGGACCTAGGTGCAGTCCACTGAACTGAGATTGCCAGTCCTGGGGTGCTCTGTCCCAACACCAACTGGTAAGCATAGAGGATGACACCCTATCCCTCATCTCCAGTGCCCAAAGGTGGCCTGCCCTGAACCAGCCCAGCCCACTCTGCACTCACACCCTCACCAGCTGCCTGGCTTCTCCCTCTGGTCTCCTGTCCCACCCAATAAGGTGTGAGCCTGATGAAGTGCCTGATGCACAGTGGGTGCTCAATAAATGGACTGAAGCAACTGGGAGAGGCTCAGGGAACTTTGTGATGCTGAGCTGACCTTGCATCTGGGCCTGGGACCTCACCGTAAGCATTGGTGGCTAAACTGTTTGTGGGAACCGCATGCTTTCCATTCTGAGTGACGGCCCGGACAGGGAGATGGTGCTGCCCGATGGTTACTGGTGTGGCTGGCTGCAGGATGGTGACGGTGTGTCCAGGGACCCCAGGGGCCATCTGGCTGGCCACTGTCTGGATGACTCGGCTGGCTGCAGGAATTGTGGCAAAGGCAATGGTGGGCTTCTCTTCCAAGCCTGTGGGAAATGGGGCGAATCAGAATGGGGTGCTCAGCTGTGCAGTGCTTTCCAGCACATATGAGGGCCCTGGGTTCCAGCCCCAGCACCACAAAAATGAAACAAAACATACTGGGCCACTGAGGTCAGCAATTTGTACCAATGATTTGGCAAAGGGCCTCCCAGTCTGCGTATATATGTGCATATATCCACATGCTAAGTGGCAGTGGGAAAACTGCTTCTCAAATGAAAACTGTGCCGACAAAATGTATTTCCAAAGAAAAGTAACGTTTTTAAAAAAATTTGCCTTAAACTTTGATCAAACCAAACAATCTGAAAAAGAAAAAATGTAATTTGGAATGAAATGATTTGCTTTTTAAAAAAGCAGTAACTCAGTCTTCTGTCATCAAGATGCCAGTTTTCACTGACAATATAAAAATAAAAAGTTACCGCCAGATTGAGCCAACAGTGGCCTTGGATGCGGTCCAGGACAGAATTGCTTCCAAGAGGTTCCCAGAGCCCAGTGCTCTGTCTGTATCCATCCGTGGATGTCCTGGGCTCCAGACTTTTTGTAGGGATTCCCAGCTACGTTTCACCCCCAGTGACCCCTAAAGACGCTGGCTCTAGAGGGATTATCCTCCAGGCTTATTCTCCCTCCCACAGGAGATGTTAAACTGTATGCAGGATGCCACAGCTTAATTCAGTGTCACCTTGAGCAGAAACAAAATCTGACGTAAGAGTCACATGCACTTGAAGAACCAGAGAGGAGGCCACCTGGTGACAGTTACTGCTTTAAAAAGGCATGGTTGGCCAGGTATGTTGGCGCAAGCCAATAAACCCAGCACTCTGGGAAGCTAAAGTAGGAGAATCACAAGTTCAAGCCCAGCCTGGGAAACATAGCAAGACCTCGTCTCAAAATAAAAAGACAGACAAGGGCTGGCCCTTATAGCCCAGTGCTAAAACTCTTGGTTCAATCCCTAGCACTGGAAAAAAAAAAAAAAAAAAAGAAAAGAAAAAAGTACGCACTCAGGAGACATCAGCAGAGACTTGTCCTCTTTGGGCCTCTGCCTGCTGGCCCAGGCAATGGTGCATGGAAGTGACAGTGTGGCAGGTATTGGCAGTGTGGCCATATTACTCACCTCTGGCTTCACTGCCCAAGTCTAACACAGCCGTGCCCGCAGTGTCATGTGAGTTCCCTGCTGAGCCCTGGCTGGCAAGGATGTAGCCATTGGCAGAATTGGCAGAGGTGGTGACCACCCTGACCATGGTGACAGTGGGGGCCTGCTGCACAACGTGGATGGCATGGCCTGAGGGCTGCTGTGAGGTCACTATGGAGGCTGGCATGTAGGCGACGGGCTTGGCCACTAGGTTGGACGGTCGGGGAGGCACGGCCATGATCACTGGCTGGGCGCTGACAGGGGATCCTGCACAGGGAGAGAGAGGACAGTGATAGGACGGTCCTGCTGGCTCCATACTGGATTCCGCCACAGCCAGGAAAAGGGCAGAACCATGCCTCACCAGGTGCACTTTGGGAATACCGGTACTCTGGGACGGAGGCTAACTTCGAGCCCAGCTCAGGGTCATGTGGAATGGGGGAGCCCTCTCGAGACAGGCACTCTGGAGTCTGCAGGCCACTGGAGCGAGGGGACATCAGCCCAGGGTGAGTGGGTGAGGCTGGAGCACTCCTGAGGAAGGACGGAGAAAGGGAGGTCTTCCAATGTAAATTTGTCAATTTACATTGACAATTTGCCATTGGCAGAGAAGGACTTCAACAACTGTCATACACCCCAGTGTCTACCCTGCATGTGCCCTCCCTGTGTCTCCTGGGGCTCTTCTCTGCTCCACTGAGGTCTGTCCAACTCTAATGTTCTGGATAATGACAACTGCCACCTGGTGACATACCCAGCACTGTCAGCTCCACATAGTAAAGCGGGGCTTCCATTAAATGGGGAGCCTACATCACTGGTGGCTTTCCTACATATGCCACAGTTGACACATTTGTCTCCTGCAACACGTCAGCTGCCTTCTACAGGAGAGGCTCAGCTCAAGTCAAAAGCCCCACCTCTGATGGGCACTGAGAAGGCCAGTTCACCTAAGAACCAGGACACAGCCCAGACCGGAGTATCTTTCACAAAGGGCAGGTTTGAAATGACCCTGAACAGAAAGCACCCTGACGTCTTCTCCATGTGAAAGAATTCAGCCACACCTGATGGACGGGAGGCAGAGCCGGGTGCTCCCGTGATGGCTAAGACAGCCCATCCCACTCTGCCCACCAGCAGACAAGCCATGTCCCCAACACCAGTTTGCCAGATCACAACAATGGTGGTGAGGTAGAGGTGGAGCCTCTTTCCTCCTCAGCCCTGAAAAGGCCCCACACTGGGTCAGGATGAGGAGCGGCAGGCTGTCCCCAGGGTCCCCTCACACTATGGGAGAAAGCTCAGTCCTACCAGGCACTCATTCTGTCACCCCTGGCTCTTGCCACATGGAGAAGCGGTCAGAGTAAGTGGAAGGGCCTTGCCAGCTGCTGTGCACTCACAGTGCTGAGACCGGCTCTTGGGAACGCAGCTGAGTCCCAAAGCGCCAGACACAACTCTGCATGGGCCAAGCACAGCGAGGGACTTACCGTGAGGACAGAGGCCCGAAGGGGGTGCGGAAGCAGGAGACGCCCCGCTGTCTCCGTTTTCGAAAGGCCTGTTCCACCAGTTTGGCCTCGGAGGCTGGGTCTATCCGCCAAAAAGAGCCCTTGCCTGGCTCCTCCTGGGACCGCGGGACTTTGATGAAGTAACGGTTTAGAGAGAGGTTGTGTCGGATGGAGTTCTGTGGGGAGGCAGAGAGAGCCTTGGTCACAGTACAATGGAGAACAGGTGCCTCGTCCCCAATCTAAGCACAGTGGCTGCAGGACCAGAGGTGACAAAGCAATAGGCTACACCGTGGCTGTGAATCGACTGTGCCTCTCAAAGGTTGAAGAGGTTTTTCCCATCCAAACCCACACAGGTAGGCCTATCACCACTCTACAGAGACTGCAAAACAGAGAAGCCACACACAAGAGCGTGGCAACCTCCAGGAAAAGCTTGGGTCTGAGTTCAACTCATCTGGGATAAACCAGCCACAGGGAAACAGTGACTACAAGGAAAAACACTGAACGGCAGCAGACATCAGTACTAAGGTCTCAGACAAAGGCCTCAGGATCCCATACAGATAGAACATACACTGCTAGCTCAGAGTGGTGGCACATGTCTGCAATCCAGCAGTCTCGGAAGCTGAGGTAGGAAGACTGTAAGCTGGTACCCAGCCCAGACAATTTAGCAACTTAGCCAGACCCTGTCTCAAAATAAGAAAAAAGGGCTGGGGATGTAGCTCAAGGTGGAGTCCTGGGTTCAGTCCCTAATATCATAAAAAATAAACAAAAATAACTCCATTTCCAAGGCAGTACCATGTGGACTGCAGTATTCACATGCATAGATTATTTCCAAAGAAGGCCATGATTATAATGTATAGTAGGCACAAAAGCCTAACAAGGGATGGGGGAAACCGACAAAAAAGACTCATTTTAGCCCCTCACATCACTTCATGGCAGCCCACCCTTAGCTGTAGGATGTAATTTTTTCCCCTACTTCTACTTGGCCCAAACTTAACTCTGCAGAGCCTGTTTTTTCCTACCTTTAATAAATGTAAAACTTTGCCACCCAAAAAAAGGAGGTCTCATTTTAAACTCAAGAGCACTGTAGCTCTGACATATTCTAGATGCACCCATGTCGTCCAGGAAAGGCACACCCTGTGTCTCTTCCTGCTGCGTCACTCCACGAGTGGAGTGGCGATTCCACCAGCACCAGTGCCGAGCCCCGCCTCACCTGCCAGCCCTTGTCGGCCGTCCTGTAGTAGGGGTAATGTTTGGTGATGTGTGCGTAGATGCCGCTTAGTGTTAGCTGCCTGTCTGGGGCCGAGGATATGGCCTGCACGATCAGCTGGGCATAGGAGTATGGTGGCTTCGACTCATCCTGAAGATACAGGGGCCACAGGGTCACTAGGTGATTGCCTCCACGTCACCAGCCCACAAGGAAAACCTCCCGACAAGGGCACCCCAGTCTGAACCAGCTCCACCCAAGACCCCTAGCTCAATGCACTTGCATTATTAACTCGCAGCTGTCACTTCTGCCTCATGGGAAAGAAAAGCTCAGTTTCTACTACAGTTTAATTCTGAAGCGTCCTTCCTCCCTGGACACATTATGTCAGGTCCCAGGTGGAAATAAACAGAGGTGCATGCTTATAAGGAAGATGTGGCGTTCCTCTCAGAGACTGTCATTACAACTCAGAAACCATCTTGTCAGGAGCAGACCAGATGATAAGCCGGGTTGCAAAGGTGACCTCAAGTCACAGGAAATGGCCACATTCAGTATTTGAGCGGGGCAAAGCTGGAAGGCTACTGGCTCTATTGGCCACCCAGTCACATGTGTGCCCTACAGCACCATGCATGCCACCCTCTGGGCCCTACTGCCTGGTCCTGTCACCACAGATGCTGAGGCTCCAACCTTGGGGCTGTCCCCGCCGGACGTGTCTGCCTGCTGCTCCGAGGCAGCCTTCGCTGCAAACTCCGCAGCCAGCTGCAGGTCTGAGGTCACGTTCTGCACGTAGCGGTAGCCAGAGGACCCGGCTCCACGTGGACTGGCTGGGCAAGAATTGGGGACACTGCAGAGAGGAAAGGACACATGGTTAAGTTAAGTTCTTGACTCTAGAGGGAGGACTGTGCATGGGGCAGTTTCGGGACACCCTAGGTGATGGACTCACCACTCTCCCCACCACATACAGCAGCAAGACACTGCACAACCTCCTCAGAGGACAGGGAACACCCAGGGCAGAGGTCCCTTGGCACAGGCACAGGATCCCCATGATGGTGATGTGTTCTCTCCAAGCAGCAGCCTCTGCTGCAGGGCTAAGGCCACCCAAGCCCCAAGTCTGCAGGCAGAGGTGATGGGGCCTTCCTGCCCACCACAGCGGCGCAACTCTCATACGCCCGGGCTTCCCCATCAGCCAGGGCCAGCTCTAGGCAGGCGGACCAACTGAGCATCTCTGGGAGCAGCTAGGTAGTACACAGGCGTCCACAAGATGGCACCCTAAGAAAAGGCTTGAGATGGAGAGCAATTCCCCGATTACACAGAAACACATGCTGTGGAAAGCACAGGGGACCTGCTGGGTTAAGGATCAAGAGCAGAGCTGGGCACGGTAGTGCATGCCTGTCAGCCTGTCACCTTGGCACTCTGGGAGGCTGATGCAAGAGGATCACAAGTTTGAGCCCAACCTTGGCAACTGAGTGACTCAGTGAGACCCTGTTTCAAAATACAAAAGAGCTGGTTGATAATGTACCCAGCTCAGTGTGAAAGTGCCGGGTTTAATCTCTAGTGTCTTACATACACACACACACACACACACACACACACACACACAGAAGCTGTAGCCTGCTTCCTCTCATTAGTATATATAGGCTTTAGTTATCAAACCACATCAAAACCTTGATTCTGAAAATGATTTCTATTCAAAACATTCTGAGAAAACCAAATTAAACATGGCAGGTGGGTGTGGGTGCCAAGATCAAAAGCCCTCGCATGGTCTCTCTGCTCACGTGTCCTGCCTCACATGTTACATCGTCACACCCAGAGCATGTGATGGCACAGGCCTGGCCTTGTGACGGATGAAACAGATGCTCCTCTGCTGCGCCCCCTCAGACCACCCAGAGCCGAGGGAGGTGATGGCTCTCCCCACACCTGGTTCCAGAGCTCCTGCCGCTACCTCCACATGGCCACCCCCACCCCGTCCACTGCCCAAACACCACGTCTCCCGCGCACATTGTAACTCAGCCCCATGCTGCCTTCTCGTTGGCACACTGCACCCTCTCAGCCCGGACAGGACCCCAGAGGGTCCTGATCTGTCTCCTTTTCAGCAGCAGCCACCTGCACAATCAGGGCCCAGGAATCACTTGCTGGATGGAGCAAGGAACGAAAGAAAAGCAGAATTCAACTGAATTCAGAAAACCCTGTGGCTGACACTGGGAGAAACTCAAAGCTGGATCGCTACCCTTTCAGAGATGAATCGGTTCAAGCCAAGCAGAATTCTTAGCATTCTAATTTATGACTGACTTTTTCTTTTTCTTTCTTTCTTCCCCCTTTCCCTTTCTCTCTCTTCTCTCTCTCTTTTTTTTTTTTTTTTTTTTTTTGGTGGTACCAGTAATTGAACCCAGGGGTCCTTCACACTGAGCTATTTTTTCTGCTCTTTTTTTTATTTTTTGTTTTTATTTTTTATTTTGAGACAGGATCCTGCTGAATTGCTCATGCTGGGCTCAAACTTGTGATCCTCCTCCTGCCTCAGCCTCCTAAGTCTGTGAGATTACACAGGAGTGTACCATCATACCATGCTTCTAATTGTAGAAGTTCTGTTCTCTTTCTACCTGATTTCCAAATCTGCTAGAGACAGGTAAATATTGTGTGTACAGAAATTTCTTCCTGATGTGTGTGCTGGCCACATCTCCCATCTCTTTCCAGAAGCCTGCATTCCCAGGACCCAGCCCAAGCTTCTGTCATGTGGAGATATCCTAATTAACAACTGTACACGAGCTGTGTGAGTGGGGGGAGCAAAATATAAGACTTCTAAATTTGATTCTGAACCGAAAATACAACCCACACATACTGTTGGGGAGGAGACAGAAGCTCTCACTAGCAATATCTTACACATTCAAAAATCAGGTTTTCAAATGCAGCTATCTGGGAACCAAATTTCACTGGCTATGGCAGAGTTATTTGAGGAATGCAATGGAAAGGTGATGTGGGGCACCTTCTTGGACTGAAGCCCTGTAATGGATCCGGCTCTTGGATGGCGCTTGGGCTCGGGGAGGTTGCCCTGAGGTTTAGGGCTATGCTACAGATCACACGGCCAAAGTGTTGCCCATACACACAAGCAGTCTCCCTGTAACACACCAGGGAACATCCAGCTAGAGTGGGAGGTGGCCAGGGAGAGCTCATCCCAGACACCTTGCACACAGCCATTGAGCCCGTCTGGGCTTCCGTCCTGTGTGGTCTGCAGTGGTGCATCCTGTGAGTGCAGATGATTCAGGATGACTGTGGGGCGGCTGTGGGAAGGCCCATGCCGCCTGTACCCACAGGTGCTTTGTAAAAAATCAAGTGCAGAGCTGAGCAGAAATGAGCAGGTGTGGTGGTGCAGACCTATAACCTATAAATGAGCTCTTTGGCAGGCTGAGGCAAGAGGATTCCAAGTTGGAGCCCAGCATGGATAACTTAAGACAAGATTCTGTCTCAAAAGAAAAAGTATAAAGGCTGGACATGTAGCTCAGTAGGAAGGCTCTGGGTTCAATCCCTAGTAACCCCCGCCAAAAGAAAAGAAAAGAAACAGAAAAGAAAAACAGAAGGTAGAGTGTGAGCCTGCATCCTGCAGGGAAACCCCAGACAGCGGCATCCCTCCCCATAAGATGGGTGAGCAGAAATAAGACACCAGACTTGGCAGAGTCTCATTTAAAAACAGAGGAAAAGGCAGAGCAATCCTTTGGCTGCTTTTCAGTCTGGGTTTCCCGGCAGCGCCAGGTCAGGATGATGCTCACTCAGTTTTTCCGGCCTGCGGGGCAGCTCCGTTCTCAATAAACCCCATTCAGCTATCCCTTGAGCTGCCTGCAGCCAGGGCTGTGCCTGGGACAGGCCACCTGATGCCACGTCTCCATTTCAGCGGCTGTGGAAAGGGAGATGCCAGAGACTCTGGAAGAGCTCAGGGATGTCAAATGCACCACATGAAGACCAATCCAGATGTCCCAGGCCTTGCTAGGATGGGGGCATCTGCACTCGGGAGCAGGGGTCCCTACTTTCACATGGGAAAGCTAGCACAGATTGCAGGCCAAATGCCAGGGACACAAATACAGCATACCAGTCCATTGCAAAACTCTCTTATAGCTGGGTGTGATGGTCATCCCTGTAATCCCAGCACTTTGAAGGCTGAGACAGGAGGATACCACAAATTAGAGGCCAGCTTGGGCTACATAGTCAGGTCAAGGCAGCCTTGAACTACAAAGTGAGACCTTGTCTCAAAAAAACCAAACCAAACCAAACCCACAGAAAACCAACAACTCTCTAACAGCATCTGGGGACGTTCCTTAGAAGACAGCGTAAACACTAGGTCTCTGTAGGGCCAGGGACCACCTCCTTTCTCTCCTTTGCACAAAGTGCCATTCCCATGTCCCACAGTCCCATGTCCCGCATTCCATCTCTACACTGTGTGAGAAAGTGGGAAGCTATGAGAGTACGTGAGCGTCCAGTGGCTGGCCTGTCCCCAGTCCGTCCCTGCAGTGGCCTGCTCTGGCCAGGATAGCCCCACAATAGCCCCCATGGCTGGGACCACACCTCAGGGCCCGGTTGAGACATACTTGGTGGTGTGAGTGCCTCCCGAGTCCAGGGCACTGACGGGCAGAAACAGAAGTGCCTCAGTCTTACAGACAGGAACTGAGGCTGAGGACACAAACCTGCCACTACCAGCCAGCTGAAGCCAGCTCTGCGGCAAGGGTGGCTGTCTTGGACCCATGGCTGCCACCTCGAGATGGCCCAGACTCCACACTGACTGAGACTGACCCCTGTGCTTCCTTTCAGTTGCAGCCTTCTAGTCCAAGTGGAAACTGGGGCTGCTGGGCAGGGTGGCTTAAATAACACGCGGTGGGTACAGTGTAGATGTGCCCAACACCTGCAGATCCCAGATCCGACTCCCCAAGAGACAGGCACAGCCAAAGCTCAGGTCAGGTGAAGCCCTACACACATGGTTGTCAGGAGGGCTGTGTGTCCTTGGTACCCCATGCAGCCCTGAAGCACCCTTGGGATCTCACTAGTAGAGAACACTCAGGGCCTGCTCGCCCCAGGCACTTCATTCTTACACCCAATGACCAGCCATGCAGCCAGCATGGACCCTCAGAACAAAACAAGGAACAGAGGGACACAGATAAGGCCACCATGACAGGGAGCAACACAACACAATGCTCATATCCCTGGAGAACCAGAGATGATGGACCCATGTGGGGGTAAAAACACTACTAAAAGCATACATGGAGAGAGAAAAATGCTCTGTCAAATTAAAAATAAAAACAAGTAATAGGAGAACACAAAATTCAATAGAGGTTAACAGGAGGGACAGAGGAGTCCCCCATAAAGCAGAGAATGCAGTGAAAGGAAAGATGTCGGGGGGATGCAAGGACACTCAGGAGGCCACTGGTCCCCTGGACACCAGAGAGGGTGAGGACACAGGGGAAGAGCTCACAGGCAGAAAGACAATGCCCAGTGCTGTTGGGAGGATCCTCAGTAGAAGAACCCACTGCATGTCCCACCGAGAGATGGAGACTCTCCAAGCCTATCAGGGTGGCACCGCCACATACCAGGGACACTAGGTGCCCCTTAAAGAGTCTTTGGGAGAAAGTGACAGGAATCAGTGTCTGACTTAAAAGCAACCTCTGAAACAACAAAAAACTTTAAATTTTTGCGGGAAGGGGAGTGTCCAACCTAGACTTATCTAGAAAACTTCATCCAATGAGAATGAAAATGTAACAATAATTTTCGGGCATAGAAGATTTTTTTTAAAATGTACTTCTCCTGTATCCTTCCCCAGGAAGTGCATGAAGAATGCACCCTGATTAAACAAAGGAGGAAATCAGGAAATAGGAAGCCACTAGAGTTAGGAGAGACACCCTTAGCCTCTCAGGAATACCCTGGTGGCGGGGAAGATGATTCTATGGTCAGAAGGGCACAGATGGCAGACTGCAGAGACGGGAAGGCCTCCTGATGAGATTCATGCCCGCCCACCCAGAACAAGATGGGTTGCAGCAGGCACACAGAGCCAGCCCAACAGAAAGAGGAATCAGGGACTCCAGGGAAGGAAAAAACAGGCCACAGTACAAGGAAGGAAACGGCTGGGCATGACCATTACCACGAGGTTACAATAAAGAAAACGCTGATACTGACTGAATCAAAATGATGTAATTTTACAGGAATGACAGGCGGGGAGCAAACACTAAATCCTTAACTTCCATATAGGAAATCCAAGTATAACATCTAAATCCAAGACACTGAGGCATGGTTGCATATGACTGGGACTCAAATATTCAAGTAACAGTCAGAAGACGAACTCAGAGGTGAGATGGGGATTTTATCTGGGCAGTGTCCTTTGGGGGATTTTCACTGAAATCTCTGAATTCTGCAATGCATACATAGCACTTCTACAAAGAAAAGAACAGGGAAAGAATGCTCTCAGAGGCAACTTTTTAGACCTACGTCTAAGAATGTCTGTGCTCCCTTAAGACAATTTCAATGCTATAAAATCCCAGAAACCTACTTTAAAAGCTGAACTAGCCTCAGAAATGCATTTTGTCCTGGAGGAAGATACTAGCAAGTTGACTGGCATGTGGCATGTGACACTTAAGACCTGTGTGAATGCTTGGGCTGAGGTGTGGCTCCACGATCCTGTAGACTCCAGGGCAGAAGCTACTCCAGAGCCTCTACAGCCTTCTTAGCCCCTGCCAGGTCCCTGCCCCACAGTGGTCGACCCAGACTGGGCTGCCGAGGTATGCACCGCTCACAAGGAAGCATACAGGCTGGGTGACACCATGCAGGTTCAGTTGAGCAACAGGAACCTTTGGGGTCCTGCCACAGTCACAGGAGAACTGAGGATGACTCTGCCATGCTGCACATAATACTCTCAACATTTTGGAGGCCAAAACGCAACACATTTAGACAACCACAAAAAATAAAAGGAACAGAGGGGTCCTACCTTTTCAGTGTGGAGGGTGGTGGTGGTGGTAGATTTTTATTTTCCAAAGTTGAGACAAGGTCCTGCTAAGATGCTAAATTCCCCCAGCCAGGCTTATACCTGCGAGCTTCCTGCCTCAGTTTCCTCAAGTGCTAGGCATACTAGCACACACCACCATTCCTGGCTTACTTTCTCAAGTTTTCAGATAGGAAAGTGGACAAGATGAACCAGAACTGGCAAGGCCAGCAGGTGTGGGTGGAAACCCAACGCTGGAATGTCAATGATCCCACAATGTCCGAGACTCCCAGACCAGCAAGATCTGACCTGCACTATCCCCAGTAGAGTGACTGAACTTGTACAAGCCACCTTGGGGAAAGCACCAAAGTTTGCATGAAAAACAAGAGCACAGGGAGTTCCCTTATTCATGGGGATCGGATCTGAGCTCCCCAGTAGATGCCTAACCCTCAGTACTGATCCTACAGCCACTGTTTCTTTCTACACACACCTGTGATACACTTGTACCTTTCCACTTAGAGGCAGCACCCAGTGGCTGCTCTTGGCACCAAAATCTCCAGTGTTGATACCTGGTGCTCTGGGGCCACTGTTAAGTGAAATGAGAGTCACCAGAAATGCTAGCACTGTGTACAGCCACAGATCTGATAACCCAGCTGGCAACTAAAGTGACTGGGAGTGGAGACAGAGCACATGGTGAGGAGCCGAAGGACAAAGGGATGTTTCCTGTCCTGGGCTGGAGTGAGATTTCATCACACTATTCTGAATGGAGTACAGTTTAAAGCCTGAGAAATGGTCACTGCTGGAATTTTTCATTTAATATTTACAGAGCCTGCTTTGATTGCTGGCAACTGAAATCATGGAAAGTGAAACCAAGGAAGGATGAGAGGAGACCATGGAACTTCTAACGTGGACCCAGGACTCACCAAATTCAGAAGACACCCACCATCACTGAGAAACTGGAGCTGGGTCAGGGCTGAGAGTCATTTAGCGAAATAAAGCAGAGCTGTGCTTAAGGGTTGTGGCTAAAAGGGATCTCAGACTCCATTTGGTATGCTATTTTATGTAAAGTACTGCTAGCCTTTGCCAAATTTCACAAGCTACTTTCATTCATTCATTTCTGATCTCCATGCTGGAGAAATTAGGTAAGGACACCCTGCTCCTGCCCTGCAATGCCTCTTCTATGTGACACCAGTGGTTTTTTTTTTTTTTTTAAGTCCAACTCTGAAGAGCACAGATTCGACTGGTGGCTGTTTTTGTAAGACCTAGAAAATGATTAACTGATTCACTGTTTCCCAAGACACTTCTTTACAAGAAGAAAGGTCACAGTGCTGGTGAAGGCCGCAAAAATGTATTTCAAAGAGAGCTCATTCATTTGGTGGGTGGAGTACTCAGAGCAGGCAAAAACCGGAAATACACACAGACACACACACACACACACACACACACACACACACACACACACACAGGCGAAACGCCTCAGCCTGGGAACCAGCGGCTGCCTGGCCAGCACAGTGAAATCAGGGCGGGGTAGGGGGAGGGGACCCAGCACTGGAACTGCAGCTCCTGGAAACATTCCAGCAGGTGACAGCCAGTCCTGGGACGGGCCTAGGAGCTGCCACTCTAGGGACGGACTGAATGGGACCTCCCCCAGCCTGGGGACGCAACGGCCAATGGGGACAGGCGAGGCAAAGGCACAACCAAATTAGGCAAGTGGCAGAGCTGGCCCAACGCCCTGCCGGCAGTCAACCCTCCCGGGAGAGGAAGGGCAGGGCAGGGCATGTTTGTAAACATGCTGGCCCCACCCTGCAAAGAAACTCAAACTGAAAAGTGCCTTGGCCAGCAAAACCTCAAGGGCTGTGAGGTTTCTAAGCACTCAATAGAATTCCGCAGGCCCAAGATAAAAACGGATGTCAACAATCGGCCTTTGCTATGACACTGCATGACAGGCACAGACCTGAGAAAGCCAGGCCCAAGCCACTACTTTCACCAGGTGACCAGGAGCCTGGTCCCCACTTGGGGCAGACTCAAAAGGACCTGGAGGTGAGCACCATGAGGCGACACAGGGGCCAGCCCCCAGTGCCAGCAGGAAGAGCAGCACCCTAAACTCTGGGATCACTAAGCAGGACTTTGAGAGTCTGTAACCCAGTCCCTCCTGACAGAAGGAAGCATCCTTCACCCCACAGCTCAGCTGCAAGGTCTTCTTCACCAGCGGTTGTTTTCCTTAGGGCTATGGCTGGGAAACACTCCAATTCCCTAAAGCCCAAACACTTCTCCTTCTGAACCTATTTCTCTGGGGCTGGCTGGATCACCCCGGCCGGGTTATGGCTGAGGTGGAGGTGGAAGTCCAGCCCAGACACCCAGCCCCTCAGCGGCACCTGGCCAGGTTCCTGCTGGGCAGGGAAGGGCTTTGCTGCCCGCTGCACCGCAAAGACAGGCGGCGGCCCGCCCAGTTCCAGGCAGCTTGAGACACAGCCTGGCTTTCATTCCAACAGTTGCTTTCAGGGGATACTGGATACAGCCTTAAGGACATATGGGGCTTTTCAGCTTTACTGAGATACACTTCATGTACAACATGCTTCACTCACAGTGTATACAACTCAGTTGGTGTTCAGAATTATCTGCTAAGTGGTGTGACCATCACCCCTGTCTGACTCCAAAACATCTGCACCACCCCACAAGTCACCCCACTCCATACCCATGAACGACCACTGCCTTTATCCTCTCACCCCAGGCCTTGAACCCACCTCATCTGTGGCTGCCTGGCCCCAGATGCTGCTGCCAAAAGGGTGACACACTACATGGTCTCCATGTTGGCTCCTCTGATAGGCACTGCATTTCCGTGGCCCATCCACCTGGTCCTGTGGTGAGTCCCTCACAGCTTTCTGTGACAAGTGACCTCCTGCCCTATGAACGGGCCACACCTCCACCCCTCATCAGCTGACACATGACTACAGTGTCTCCACGCTGGGGATATTACACATGGTGCTGCCACAAACACGCAGGCTATCTGCATGGTCAGATGAGGGCAAACTACAGGGTCTTTTTTTTTTTTTTTTTTTTGGTACTGGTGATCGAATTCATGACGTTATGCTTGCTAGGCAGGCGCTTATGCTGCAGAGCTAAATCCCCAGTCCTCCAAGTAATTTTTTAACTGTGTGTGAACTACATGTGCTGAAGTGAACACAGGAGCATTGTCTACTACTGCCACACAGTGAGCTGGAGCGGGTGGGAGCTCTTGAGATCACACCCATGCCAGATGTCTGGAAGACACACAGAACCTGGATTTTTGGACAGGGCTACTCTGGGAATCTGAAGTGAGGTTTAGAAAACTAGACTCTCATAAAGCTGTGAAGACTAAAAAATAATGTAGGGTTGGGCATGGTAGCACATGCCCATAACTCCCAGCACTGTGGGAGGCTGAGGCAGGAGGAACTCAAGTTTCAGCCCAGCCTGGCCACTTAGTGAGACCCTGTCTCAAAATAATAAAGGACTAGGGATGTAGCTCAGTGCAAAGGACCTGGTCATTACTGGGTAAAGCCCAGTAATGACAGAGGGAGGGAAAGAAGGAAGGAAAGAAAGGAGGGACAGAGGAAAAGAAGGAAGTAAAGACGGAGAGAGGAAGGGAAGGAAGGAAGGAAGTCACTAACTAATTTAGCAGCAGTGCTAAGTGTGCATGGGGCCAGCATGTGTCAGATGCTCCCTGAGTTACCCATTCTCTGATCATCAAAGGGAACTGTGAGGTTAGTCGCAGTCGTGTGGACAGGTAAGATGACCTATAAGACTGCTCTGCCAGACATAAAAGACAGAAGCAACCACAAATGGCCAGGGCCACACTCACAGCCCCAGACCTGAGCCGTGGCTGGTTTGTTCCGCAGGCTGCCCCTCACAGCAGGACTGACCTCTCAACCTCTTGCTGTCTCTGGCGAGAGGAAGCCGGCTCCTCACAGCTCGAACACAATCACCCCCATGCGCACACAGGGCACACAGGTGTACACGGGTTCACGCAGGAAAACCAAAATCCACTATGACGCTGAGCACAGCCCAACTGGGTATGGGAGCCACCCCATAGAGCTTGGGAGGAGTCACGTGCAGGGACCATTCAGTGCGCTGGCCACAGGAGAGACTCACCCTTGGGGCTGGCAGACGGCATCACCACACCTCTGCAGCAGTGTATTTCAGAGTGTGGTGGGGGGCACCCCCAAAAGCCTGAGACTCTGAGGTGGAGTGTCAGGCCCAGGACACCATCATAACACCACCAGACATGGCCTCCTTCCCTCTGGTGTGGCCTTTGATAACGCGCAAGAGTGTGGCAGAAGCAGTGGAGGCCAAGGCAGGAGCTGTGGCCTCAGAGCCAAACACACGAGGGCCTCCTCCAGGGACACCCATGGGCACACATGTGAGAGAAAAGCCCATTTTATTTTAAAGTGGCTGTGATGATCAAGAGTGACAGAACACATCTATAATCCTTCTGGGAGGCTGAGGCAGAAAAATCATAAGCTCGAACTCAGCCTGGGCAAGTTAGCAACTTAAACAGACCTGTCTCAAACTTTAAAAAAGGGACTAGGGATATAGCTCAGTGCAAAGGCCCAGGGTTTAATTCCTAGTATCTCAAAAATAAAGGAAAAAAGAAAAACAAGTTCACCAGATCCTAGTATACAACTATTACTTTAAAATGTTTCTGAGGGTGTGTGTGTGTGTGTGTGTGTGTGTGTGTGTATGTGTGTGTGTGTGTTACTTCTGTGCTTGTGTTAATAGGCCATGTATCTGAAACTTCAGCCTGACCAGATGGGGAAGCCGGTGACAAATACTCTAACACAGAGGATGCATCCGCCAGGGCTCTGGCTCAGCAGGCAGCTGCTTACCTGATGGTGCCAGTTGGGGAGGGAATGGGGCTGACCAGGCTCCGGAGATCCGGCTCCGGAATGTGGATCTTCAGTGGGGAGATCTGGGGGTAGAGCGGCCGGAGGGGAGATGCTGGAGCCTCTTCTTTATGGTACAGGGATGTGAACTGGATCTTGATGGCCGTGCTGGGGAACCGGAAGGTACACCTGCAGAGGGAAGAGAGAGGGTCAGGTGTGGGGGAAGGACATGGGGTTCTGAGAGGGGCAGCTCCCAGTCACCATGGGCTGGAGGGACTAGACCCTCTCAGCTGACCGTGGCTCATGCGGGGGCTGAGCGGGACCCATTCCATACCTCTGCTAGGATGCTTCCCACACAGCTTTGCCACGCCCAGACAGCAGCTGTGCTGACTGTGCAAGGATCGGAAGAGGTATAAATACCCCAGGCGCAATGCGGCCCATCTCCCTCGCAGCTCCTGGACAGGCACAGCCATTTGCGGCCCACAGGGCAGCTGCTGTGACACTCCGGCCATGTCCATGGCTGTACACGAATACTAAATGGATGAGCATGGTATTTATGCAGAGATGCTAAAGACAGATACCCACCCCCATGACCCCAGACAGTGAAAGCAAACGCTATGTGACAAATGTAGTAATGCCACCTGAAAACACTTGTCAGGAAGGAGTCCTAGAGAGCAGAATCACAAACCCAGAGCTCAACGCTGGTTCCCGGTTAGCTCTGGGCTTACAGGCCTTAAGTCTGCTTTCTCCACTGGACCTGGGCATGTGCAGAAAGATCCAAGCCCGCAGCTGTAGAGGCATCCAACACCAAGGCAGTGTGGGGTGCAGAGCAGTGAATACTGTTCAAGGCTCAGTCTCTGAGACAAGCCTATCCTGTGTACCCCCTCATTTCCACACAGAAAAACCACACATCAACAACTGGCTAACTGCATGTCAGGAAAAGAACAAAATAAAAACAAAACAAATCAAAGCAGGCTACCCACATAAGAGCCCAGCAATCCAGGCTGCTCATGACCACTGATTGAGTGAAACGCGGGCAGGGAGGGTAGAAAAGGGGCATGGGAGTCCAGGAATGACACGTGATATACTTTTGGCTCTTCAGAGAGCCCTGCACTGAGGAAGGCTTAGCCTTCATGGACAGCCACTGGGACTGGGGACAGCTTTGTCTGCTCCTGACTGCATTCCACGCTCTATGTGGATAGCAGCCCTACCTCAAACCTTACAGAGACTCAAATGTGAACAAAATGCTCCTTTCATTCCAAGAGTCTCCTACTCTTACAAGACAGTTTAAAAAAAAAAAACCAAGACTATAAAAAAGTCAAAACTAGGACAAGTGATACACGGCTGTGAACTGGTATAAACTGGTGATACACTCTGGGAGGCTGAGACGGGAGGGCCAAAGGTTTGTTCCCAGGCTGAGCAACTTAATGACTTATTGAAACCAAGCCTCAAAATAGGGGGCTGGACATCCTGGCAGGTGACTGTGACCAAATGGAGGTTATGGTCCCATGCACACAACTGGAGCAGAAGGTGACCGCCACTGCTTTGGGATGAGAGGCACTGGGAGAACAGCCTAGCACTCCAATGTTAGGGCTGGTGGGGTCAGCATTATTCTTAGGGCTCTGCTTGTGGCAGCTCGAAGTTCCCACCCATTTCCCATTTGGAGAAAAAAAAAAAGTACAGCTTGATGCATTTACTTAACTTCACATAAACACACTCTTTGAGGCTGAAGCAAATCTGATTGACTTTCAGTGGGAAATAAAATATAAAACTCTTCTTGGAGTTGTTTCTAAGCAAAACTTGTCTTGGACTCTAATACGACACTAAAATAATAATAAAGTGGTATGAAATGCTACTAAAATAATAAATGTGGCAAGATTTGGTGAGGGGGACGTTAGGACTCACCTGTGAGTGTTCTGGGGCAAACCGGAAATGGGTTAAAGCAGGCTTCAAGCTCTGCTGCTAAGCCCAATCTGAAGGGGTGCTCTGGTTCTCCTTGGTCTCCCTGCACCTGATGGAAGTTTCTTCCCCTGGTATTCTGGCTGCAAAGGCCCGACACTGGTGGTCCTAAGACGCTCTCTGAAGCCCTTGGTTGTCATCCTGGATGCCTGTCAGCTCTCGCAAGTCACAGAGCCACATCCACCTGCACTGGGTGTCCTCAAGATGGAGAAGGAGGGAAAGTGCTCTGGAGTCAGGAGTAAGGCTGGGGATCTGGGCAGGTGAGACAAGCTGGCCAGGTGAGGTCCGCTTGTGAACGGCAGCACTGAAGGAAGAGTATGGTGTGTGACATGCTCACTGTGGTAACACTATGAGACAGGACAGTGATGACAGCGATGAGGAGACAGTTTCTAGGTGCTCTACCATGCACTTTTTCTCCCATTCCATCAAAACAGGACTGGTCAGGGGGCTCACATGGTTAGGGCTCTGGGTCCAGCAGGGAAGGTGCCGTGTTCACATGAGGCCCTGACACAACAGCCCCATCAAGGCTGGCAAGAAAGTGTTTGACTTCTGGTGCACGTCCAAGGTCACAGGCCTTGGGGGTCTGAGAACAGGGTCTGGGCATGAAGATCAGAAGAGCACTGCACTGCACCCTGGGGCATCCAATCTCCAGGCCCGAGTCTCCCTGTGGTAATATGGGGTGCACTGTACCTATGGGGACCACTAGAGGAGAGGGGGCAGGACGTCACCCCAGTCTCTGTTCTCCTCACCATCAGAATGGAACACTTGTAAATCACCTCTAAGGAGATTTCTAGGTTAAAAGCAAGATTCTAGATGACTTACACAGGTGCACTGAGCATTGAGAGAAACAATGTAACATTTTCTATGACAAGGGTGCAGGCATGCCAGTGAGTGATGTGACCAGGGCAAGCTCCTGTGCTGGAGTTTTCCAATGGGGTTAATAGTAAACATCTTTTTTTTTCTTTTCATATATATATATATATAATTTTTTAATTTTATTTTAAGGGGGTAAAATTAAACACAACAAAACAGAACAGAACAGGACCTAAGAAAGCATAAATTGCAAAGCTATACAACCAGGGATCTTCACTATCTGTCATATTGTCTTGTTTTCTTCCAAATGGTTGTCCATATCTTTGCATATGGGGAGCTCATACTAAATACCATAGCCAATTTTTTCACAAAATGTGTAGTTAACTGGCTCCCACTTGCTAAGGGGGGGGGGGACATGGGACAGGATGACATGAGATGTCTGATTCTCAGCCTGCCCACCAG